>OY759154.1:14200477-14225477 GCA_963662125.1 Diplazon laetatorius | reverse complement strand
CATCGAAAATGAAAAAAAAAAAAAAAAAAAATTGGGACAGTAGGAATCGCGATAATCCATTCACGCGCGTCACTACATCAATGACGAGGCCTTTGGCTACGCTAAGTGAGTCACAGATACTCCCGCCCTTTACCGGCACGTGCTGAGATCTCGCTTGAAACGCAATTGTCGCGAGCATCGGAAAATTACGCAAAGTCCTGACTATCCTCGTTGACTATCCCTTTCATAAGTTTCGCTGTTTCAAGCGCATTGCTTGGACAAAACGGCCTGTACACCGATCGGGACGACCCGTAGACCGATCGGGTCGACCCGTAGACCGATCGTGATGACCCGTAGACCGTGCTGGTCGACCCGTACACCGATCGGGAGGACCCATAGACCGATCGGGACGACCCGTGGAGCGCCGACCGTGAATGGCCCGGAGACCGATCGGGAATCGCCGTTCTTGCACTTGTTTCGAATCATAGTGCGAAAGCACTCAACGGTACATTTAAAATAAGAACGAACGAAGATCGGAACCCACGCGAAGATGAGCACGATTCTCAACGGTCTTTTTCGTGTTCGGCACGGACATAGCTCGTTGTGTTGAATAATAATAATAATAATAATAATAATAACAACAACAACAACAACAACAATAATAATAATAATAATAATAATAATAATAATAATAATAATAATAATAATAATAATAATAATCATCGAAAATGAAAAAAAAAAAAAAAAAAAAATCGGACAGTAGAAATCGCGATAATCCATTCACGCGCGTCACTACATCAATGACGAGGCCTTTGGCTACGCTAAGTGAGTCACAGATACTCCCGCCATCTACCGGCACGTGCTGAGATCTCGCTTGAAACGCAATTGTCGCGAGCATCGGAAAATTACGCAAAGTCCTGACTATCCTCGTTGACTATCCCTTTCATAAGTTTCGCTGTTTCAAGTTCATTGCTTGGACAAGACGGCCTGTACACCGATCGGGACGACCCGTAGACCGATCGGGTCGACCCGTAGACCGATCGTGATGACCCGTAGACCGTGCTGGTCGACCCGTACACCGATCGGGAGGACCCATAGACCGATCGGGACGACCCGTGGTGCGCCGACCGTGAATGGCCCGGAGACCGATCGGGAATCGCCGTTCTTGCACTTGTTTCGAATCATAGTGCGAAAGCACTCAACGGTACATTTAAAATAAGAACGAACGAGGATCGGAACCCACGCGAAGATGAGCACGATTCTCAACGGTCTTTTTCGTGTTCGGCACGGACATAGCTCGTTGTGTTGAATAATAATAATAATAATAATATTAATGATAATATTAATGATAATAATAATAATAATAATAATAATAATAATAATAATAATGATAATAATAATAATAATAATCATCGAAAATGAAAAAAAAAAAAAAAAAAAATTCGGACAGTAGGAATCGCGATAATCCATTCACGCGCGTCACTACATCAATGACGAGGCCTTTGGCTACGCTAAGTGAGTCACAGATACTCCCGCCATTTACCGGCACGTGCTGAGATCTCGCTTGAAACGCAATTGTCGCGAGCATCGGAAAATTACGCAAAGTCCTGACTATCCTCGTTGACTATCCCTTTCATAAGTTTCGCTGTTTCAAGCGCATTGCTTGGACAAAACGGCCTGTACACCGATCGGGACGACCCGTAGACCGATCGTGATGACCCGTAGACCGTGCTGGTCGACCCGTACACCGATCGGGAGGACCCATAGACCGATCGGGACGACCCGTGGAGCGCCGACCGTGAATGGCCCGGAGACCGATCGGGAATCGCCGTTCTTGCACTTGTTTCGAATCATAGTGCGAAAGCACTTAACGGTACATTTAAAATAAGAACGAACGAGGATCGGAACCCACGCGAAGATGAGCACGATTCTCAACGGTCTTTTTCGTGTTCGGCACGGACATAGCTCGTTGTGTTGAATAATAATAATAATAATAATAATAATAACAACAACAACAACAACAACAATAATAATAATAATATTAATGATAATATTAATAATAATAATAATATTAATAATAATAATAATAATAATAATAATAATAATAATAATAATAATAATCATCGAAAATGAAAAAAAAAAAAAAAAAAAATTCGGACAGTAGGAATCGCGATAATCCATTCACGCGCGTCACTACATCAATGACGAGGCCTTTGGCTACGCTAAGTGAGTCACAGATACTCCCGCCATTTACCGGCACGTGCTGAGATCTCGCTTGAAACGCAATTGTCGCGAGCATCGGAAAATTACGCAAAGTCCTGACTATCCTCGTTGACTATCCCTTTCATAAGTTTCGCTGTTTCAAGCGCATTGCTTGGACAAAACGGCCTGTACACCGATCGGGACGACCCGTAGACCGATCGGGTCGACCCGTAGACCGATCGTGATGACCCGTAGACCGTGCTGGTCGACCCGTACACCGATCGGGAGGACCCATAGACCGATCGGGACGACCCGTGGAGCGCCGACCGTGAATGGCCCGGAGACCGATCGGGAATCGCCGTTCTTGCACTTGTTTCGAATCATAGTGCGAAAGCACTCAACGGTACATTTAAAATAAGAACGAACGAGGATCGGAACCCACGCGAAGATGAGCACGATTCTCAACGGTCTTTTTCGTGTTCGGCACGGACATAGCTCGTTGTGTTGAATAATAATAATAACAACAACAACACCAACAACAATAATAATAATAATAATATTAATGATAATATTAATGATAATAATAATAATAATAATAATAATAATAATAATAATAATAATAATAATAATAATAATAATAATAATAATCATCGAAAATGAAAAAAAAAAAAAAAAAAAATTCGGACAGTAGAAATCGCGATAATCCATTCACGCGCGTCACTACATCAATGACGAGGCCTTTGGCTACGCTAAGTGAGTCACAGATACTCCCGCCATCTACCGGCACGTGCTGAGATCTCGCTTGAAACGCAATTGTCGCGAGCATCGGAAAATTACGCAAAGTCCTGACTATCCTCGTTGACTATCCCTTTCATAAGTTTCGCTGTTTCAAGTTCATTGCTTGGACAAAACGGCCTGTACACCGATCGGGACGACCCGTAGACCGATCGGGTCGACCCGTAGACCGATCGGGTCGACCCGTAGACCGATCGTGATGACCCGTAGACCGTGCTGGTCGACCCGTACACCGATCGGGAGGACCCATAGACCGATCGGGACGACCCGTGGAGCGCCGACCGTGAATGGCCCGGAGACCGATCGGGAATCGCCGTTCTTGCACTTGTTTCGAATCATAGTGCGAAAGCACTCAACGGTACATTTAAAATAAGAACGAACGAGGATCGGAACCCACGCGAAGATGAGCACGATTCTCAACGGTCTTTTTCGTGTTCGGCACGGACATAGCTCGTTGTGTTGAATAATAATAATAATAATAATAATAATAATAACAACAACAACAACAATAATAATAATATTAATGATAATATTAATGATAATAATAATAATAATAATAATAATAATAATAATAATAATAATAATAATAATAATAATCATCGAAAATGAAAAAAAAAAAAAAAAAAAATTCGGACAGTAGGAATCGCGATAATCCATTCACGCGCGTCACTACATCAATGACGAGGCCTTTGGCTACGCTAAGTGAGTCACAGATACTCCCGCCCTTTACCGGCACGTGCTGAGATCTCGCTTGAAACGCAATTGTCGCGAGCATCGGAAAATTACGCAAAGTCCTGACTATCCTCGTTGACTATCCCTTTCATAAGTTTCGCTGTTTCAAGCGCATTGCTTGGACAAAACGGCCTGTACACCGATCGGGACGACCCGTAGACCGATCGGGTCGACCCGTAGACCGATCGTGATGACCCGTAGACCGTGCTGGTCGACCCGTACACCGATCGGGAGGACCCATAGACCGATCGGGACGACCCGTGGAGCGCCGACCGTGAATGGCCCGAAGACCGATCGGGAATCGCCGTTCTTGCACTTGTTTCGAATCATAGTGCGAAAGCACTCAACGGTACATTTAAAATAAGAACGAACGAAGATCGGAACCCACGCGAAGATGAGCACGATTCTCAACGGTCTTTTTCGTGTTCGGCACGGACATAGCTCGTTGTGTTGAATAATAATAATAATAATAATAATAATAACAACAACAACAACAACAACAATAATAATAATAATATTAATGATAATATTAATGATAATAATAATAATAATAATAATAATAATAATAATAATAATAATAATAATAATAATAATAATAATAATAATAATCATCGAAAATGAAAAAAAAAAAAAAAATTCGGACAGTAGGAATCGCGATAATCCATTCACGCGCGTCACTACATCAATGACGAGGCCTTTGGCTACGCTAAGTGAGTCACAGATACTCCCGCCATTTACCGGCACGTGCTGAGATCTCGCTTGAAACGCAATTGTCGCGAGCATCGGAAAATTACGCAAAGTCCTGACTATCCTCGTTGACTATCCCTTTCATAAGTTTCGCTGTTTCAAGCGCATTGCTTGGACAAAACGGCCTGTACACCGATCGGGACGACCCGTAGACCGATCGGGTCGACCCGTAGACCGATCGTGATGACCCGTAGACCGTGCTGGTCGACCCGTACACCGATCGGGAGGACCCATAGACCGATCGGGACGACCCGTGGAGCGCCGACCGTGAATGGCCCGGAGACCGATCGGGAATCGCCGTTCTTGCACTTGTTTCGAATCATAGTGCAAAAGCACTCAACGGTACATTTAAAATAAGAACGAACGAGGATCGGAACCCACGCGAAGATGAGCACGATTCTCAACGGTCTTTTTCGTGTTCGGCACGGACATAGCTCGTTGTGTTGAATAATAATAATAATAATAATAATAATAACAACAACAACACCAACAACAATAATAATAATAATAATATTAATGATAATATTAATGATAATAATAATAATAATAATAATAATAATAATAATAATAATAATAATAATAATAATAATAATAATAATAATCATCGAAAAAAAAAAAAAAAAAAAAAAATCGGACAGTAGAAATCGCGATAATCCATTCACGCGCGTCACTACATCAATGACGAGGCCTTTGGCTACGCTAAGTGAGTCACAGATACTCCCGCCATCTACCGGCACGTGCTGAGATCTCGCTTGAAACGCAATTGTCGCGAGCATCGGAAAATTACGCAAAGTCCTGACTATCCTCGTTGACTATCCCTTTCATAAGTTTCGCTGTTTCAAGTTCATTGCTTGGACAAAACGGCCTGTACACAGATCGGGACGACCCGTAGACCGATCGGGTCGACCCGTAGACCGATCGTGATGACCCGTAGACCGTGCTGGTCGACCCGTACACCGATCGGGAGGACCCATAGACCGATCGGGACGACCCGTGGAGCGCCGACCGTGAATGGCCCGGAGACCGATCGGGAATCGCCGTTCTTGCACTTGTTTCGAATCATAGTGCAAAAGCACTCAACGGTACATTTAAAATAAGAACGAACGAGGATCGGAACCCACGCGAAGATGAGCACGATTCTCAACGGTCTTTTTCGTGTTCGGCACGGACATAGCTCGTTGTGTTGAATAATAATAATAATAATAATAATAATAACAACAACAACACCAACAACAATAATAATAATAATAATATTAATGATAATATTAATGATAATAATAATAATAATAATAATAATAATAATAATAATAATAATAATAATAATAATAATAATAATAATAATAATAATAATAATAATAATAATAATAATAATAATAATAATCATCGAAAATGAAAAAAAAAAAAAAAAAAAATTGGGACAGTAGGAATCGCGATAATCCATTCACGCGCGTCACTACATCAATGACGAGGCCTTTGGCTACGCTAAGTGAGTCACAGATACTCCCGCCCTTTACCGGCACGTGCTGAGATCTCGCTTGAAACGCAATTGTCGCGAGCATCGGAAAATTACGCAAAGTCCTGACTATCCTCGTTGACTATCCCTTTCATAAGTTTCGCTGTTTCAAGCGCATTGCTTGGACAAAACGGCCTGTACACCGATCGGGACGACCCGTAGACCGATCGGGTCGACCCGTAGACCGATCGTGATGACCCGTAGACCGTGCTGGTCGACCCGTACACCGATCGGGAGGACCCATAGACCGATCGGGACGACCCGTGGAGCGCCGACCGTGAATGGCCCGGAGACCGATCGGGAATCGCCGTTCTTGCACTTGTTTCGAATCATAGTGCGAAAGCACTCAACGGTACATTTAAAATAAGAACGAACGAGGATCGGAACCCACGCGAAGATGAGCACGATTCTCAACGGTCTTTTTCGTGTTCGGCACGGACATAGCTCGTTGTGTTGAATAATAATAATAACAACAACAACACCAACAACAATAATAATAATAATAATATTAATGATAATATTAATGATAATAATAATAATAATAATAATAATAATAATAATAATAATAATAATAATAATAATAATAATAATAATAATAATAATAATCATCGAAAATGAAAAAAAAAAAAAAAAAATTCGGACAGTAGAAATCGCGATAATCCATTCACGCGCGTCACTACATCAATGACGAGGCCTTTGGCTACGCTAAGTGAGTCACAGATACTCCCGCCATCTACCGGCACGTGCTGAGATCTCGCTTGAAACGCAATTGTCGCGAGCATCGGAAAATTACGCAAAGTCCTGACTATCCTCGTTGACTATCCCTTTCATAAGTTTCGCTGTTTCAAGTTCATTGCTTGGACAAAACGGCCTGTACACCGATCGGGACGACCCGTAGACCGATCGGGTCGACCCGTAGACCGATCGGGTCGACCCGTAGACCGATCGTGATGACCCGTAGACCGTGCTGGTCGACCCGTACACCGATCGGGAGGACCCATAGACCGATCGGGACGACCCGTGGAGCGCCGACCGTGAATGGCCCGGAGACCGATCGGGAATCGCCGTTCTTGCACTTGTTTCGAATCATAGTGCGAAAGCACTCAACGGTACATTTAAAATAAGAACGAACGAGGATCGGAACCCACGCGAAGATGAGCACGATTCTCAACGGTCTTTTTCGTGTTCGGCACGGACATAGCTCGTTGTGTTGAATAATAATAATAATAATAATAATAATAATAACAACAACAACAACAATAATAATAATATTAATGATAATATTAATGATAATAATAATAATAATAATAATAATAATAATAATAATAATAATAATAATAATAATAATAATAATAATAATCATCGAAAATGAAAAAAAAAAAAAAAAAAATTCGGACAGTAGGAATCGCGATAATCCATTCACGCGCGTCACTACATCAATGACGAGGCCTTTGGCTACGCTAAGTGAGTCACAGATACTCCCGCCCTTTACCGGCACGTGCTGAGATCTCGCTTGAAACGCAATTGTCGCGAGCATCGGAAAATTACGCAAAGTCCTGACTATCCTCGTTGACTATCCCTTTCATAAGTTTCGCTGTTTCAAGCGCATTGCTTGGACAAAACGGCCTGTACACCGATCGGGACGACCCGTAGACCGATCGGGTCGACCCGTAGACCGATCGTGAGGACCCGTAGACCGTGCTGGTCGACCCGTACACCGATCGGAAGGACCCATAGACCGATCGGGACGACCCGTGGAGCGCCGACCGTGAATGGCCCGGAGACCGATCGGGAATCGCCGTTCTTGCACTTGTTTCGAATCATAGTGCAAAAGCACTCAACGGTACATTTAAAATAAGAACGAACGAGGATCGGAACCCACGCGAAGATGAGCACGATTCTCAACGGTCTTTTTCGTGTTCGGCACGGACATAGCTCGTTGTGTTGAATAATAATAATAATAATAATAATAATAACAACAACAACACCAACAACAATAATAATAATAATAATATTAATGATAATATTAATGATAATAATAATAATAATAATAATAATAATAATAATAATAATAATAATAATAATAATAATAATAATAATAATAATCATCGAAAATGAAAAAAAAAAAAAAAAAAAAATCGGACAGTAGAAATCGCGATAATCCATTCACGCGCGTCACTACATCAATGACGAGGCCTTTGGCTACGCTAAGTGAGTCACAGATACTCCCGCCATCTACCGGCACGTGCTGAGATCTCGCTTGAAACGCAATTGTCGCGAGCATCGGAAAATTACGCAAAGTCCTGACTATCCTCGTTGACTATCCCTTTCATAAGTTTCGCTGTTTCAAGTTCATTGCTTGGACAAGACGGCCTGTACACCGATCGGGACGACCCGTAGACCGATCGGGTCGACCCGTAGACCGATCGTGATGACCCGTAGACCGTGCTGGTCGACCCGTACACCGATCGGGAGGACCCATAGACCGATCGGGACGACCCGTGGTGCGCCGACCGTGAATGGCCCGGAGACCGATCGGGAATCGCCGTTCTTGCACTTGTTTCGAATCATAGTGCGAAAGCACTCAACGGTACATTTAAAATAAGAACGAACGAGGATCGGAACCCACGCGAAGATGAGCACGATTCTCAACGGTCTTTTTCGTGTTCGGCACGGACATAGCTCGTTGTGTTGAATAATAATAATAATAATAATATTAATGATAATATTAATGATAATAATAATAATAATAATAATAATAATAATAATAATAATAATAATAATGATAATAATAATAATAATAATCATCGAAAATGAAAAAAAAAAAAAAAAAAATTCGGACAGTAGGAATCGCGATAATCCATTCACGCGCGTCACTACATCAATGACGAGGCCTTTGGCTACGCTAAGTGAGTCACAGATACTCCCGCCATTTACCGGCACGTGCTGAGATCTCGCTTGAAACGCAATTGTCGCGAGCATCGGAAAATTACGCAAAGTCCTGACTATCCTCGTTGACTATCCCTTTCATAAGTTTCGCTGTTTCAAGCGCATTGCTTGGACAAAACGGCCTGTACACCGATCGGGACGACCCGTAGACCGATCGTGATGACCCGTAGACCGTGCTGGTCGACCCGTACACCGATCGGGAGGACCCATAGACCGATCGGGACGACCCGTGGAGCGCCGACCGTGAATGGCCCGGAGACCGATCGGGAATCGCCGTTCTTGCACTTGTTTCGAATCATAGTGCGAAAGCACTTAACGGTACATTTAAAATAAGAACGAACGAGGATCGGAACCCACGCGAAGATGAGCACGATTCTCAACGGTCTTTTTCGTGTTCGGCACGGACATAGCTCGTTGTGTTGAATAATAATAATAATAATAATAATAATAACAACAACAACAACAACAACAATAATAATAATAATATTAATGATAATATTAATAATAATAATAATATTAATAATAATAATAATAATAATAATAATAATAATAATAATAATAATAATCATCGAAAATGAAAAAAAAAAAAAAAAAAAATTCGGACAGTAGGAATCGCGATAATCCATTCACGCGCGTCACTACATCAATGACGAGGCCTTTGGCTACGCTAAGTGAGTCACAGATACTCCCGCCATTTACCGGCACGTGCTGAGATCTCGCTTGAAACGCAATTGTCGCGAGCATCGGAAAATTACGCAAAGTCCTGACTATCCTCGTTGACTATCCCTTTCATAAGTTTCGCTGTTTCAAGCGCATTGCTTGGACAAAACGGCCTGTACACCGATCGGGACGACCCGTAGACCGATCGGGTCGACCCGTAGACCGATCGTGATGACCCGTAGACCGTGCTGGTCGACCCGTACACCGATCGGGAGGACCCATAGACCGATCGGGACGACCCGTGGAGCGCCGACCGTGAATGGCCCGGAGACCGATCGGGAATCGCCGTTCTTGCACTTGTTTCGAATCATAGTGCGAAAGCACTCAACGGTACATTTAAAATAAGAACGAACGAGGATCGGAACCCACGCGAAGATGAGCACGATTCCCAACGGTCTTTTTCGTGTTCGGCACGGACATAGCTCGTTGTGTTGAATAATAATAATAACAACAACAACACCAACAACAATAATAATAATAATAATATTAATGATAATATTAATGATAATAATAATAATAATAATAATAATAATAATAATAATAATAATAATAATAATAATAATAATAATAATAATAATAATCATCGAAAATGAAAAAAAAAAAAAAAAAAAATTCGGACAGTAGAAATCGCGATAATCCATTCACGCGCGTCACTACATCAATGACGAGGCCTTTGGCTACGCTAAGTGAGTCACAGATACTCCCGCCATCTACCGGCACGTGCTGAGATCTCGCTTGAAACGCAATTGTCGCGAGCATCGGAAAATTACGCAAAGTCCTGACTATCCTCGTTGACTATCCCTTTCATAAGTTTCGCTGTTTCAAGTTCATTGCTTGGACAAAACGGCCTGTACACCGATCGGGACGACCCGTAGACCGATCGGGTCGACCCGTAGACCGATCGGGTCGACCCGTAGACCGATCGTGATGACCCGTAGACCGTGCTGGTCGACCCGTACACCGATCGGGAGGACCCATAGACCGATCGGGACGACCCGTGGAGCGCCGACCGTGAATGGCCCGGAGACCGATCGGGAATCGCCGTTCTTGCACTTGTTTCGAATCATAGTGCGAAAGCACTCAACGGTACATTTAAAATAAGAACGAACGAGGATCGGAACCCACGCGAAGATGAGCACGATTCTCAACGGTCTTTTTCGTGTTCGGCACGGACATAGCTCGTTGTGTTGAATAATAATAATAATAATAATAATAATAATAACAACAACAACAACAATAATAATAATATTAATGATAATATTAATGATAATAATAATAATAATAATAATAATAATAATAATAATAATAATAATAATAATAATAATCATCGAAAATGAAAAAAAAAAAAAAAAAAAATTCGGACAGTAGGAATCGCGATAATCCATTCACGCGCGTCACTACATCAATGACGAGGCCTTTGGCTACGCTAAGTGAGTCACAGATACTCCCGCCCTTTACCGGCACGTGCTGAGATCTCGCTTGAAACGCAATTGTCGCGAGCATCGGAAAATTACGCAAAGTCCTGACTATCCTCGTTGACTATCCCTTTCATAAGTTTCGCTGTTTCAAGCGCATTGCTTGGACAAAACGGCCTGTACACCGATCGGGACGACCCGTAGACCGATCGGGTCGACCCGTAGACCGATCGTGATGACCCGTAGACCGTGCTGGTCGACCCGTACACCGATCGGGAGGACCCATAGACCGATCGGGACGACCCGTGGAGCGCCGACCGTGAATGGCCCGAAGACCGATCGGGAATCGCCGTTCTTGCACTTGTTTCGAATCATAGTGCGAAAGCACTCAACGGTACATTTAAAATAAGAACGAACGAAGATCGGAACCCACGCGAAGATGAGCACGATTCTCAACGGTCTTTTTCGTGTTCGGCACGGACATAGCTCGTTGTGTTGAATAATAATAATAATAATAATAATAATAACAACAACAACAACAACAACAATAATAATAATAATATTAATGATAATATTAATGATAATAATAATAATAATAATAATAATAATAATAATAATAATAATAATAATAATAATAATAATAATAATAATAATCATCGAAAATGAAAAAAAAAAAAAAATTCGGACAGTAGGAATCGCGATAATCCATTCACGCGCGTCACTACATCAATGACGAGGCCTTTGGCTACGCTAAGTGAGTCACAGATACTCCCGCCATTTACCGGCACGTGCTGAGATCTCGCTTGAAACGCAATTGTCGCGAGCATCGGAAAATTACGCAAAGTCCTGACTATCCTCGTTGACTATCCCTTTCATAAGTTTCGCTGTTTCAAGCGCATTGCTTGGACAAAACGGCCTGTACACCGATCGGGACGACCCGTAGACCGATCGGGTCGACCCGTAGACCGATCGTGATGACCCGTAGACCGTGCTGGTCGACCCGTACACCGATCGGGAGGACCCATAGACCGATCGGGACGACCCGTGGAGCGCCGACCGTGAATGGCCCGGAGACCGATCGGGAATCGCCGTTCTTGCACTTGTTTCGAATCATAGTGCAAAAGCACTCAACGGTACATTTAAAATAAGAACGAACGAGGATCGGAACCCACGCGAAGATGAGCACGATTCTCAACGGTCTTTTTCGTGTTCGGCACGGACATAGCTCGTTGTGTTGAATAATAATAATAATAATAATAATAATAACAACAACAACACCAACAACAATAATAATAATAATAATATTAATGATAATATTAATGATAATAATAATAATAATAATAATAATAATAATAATAATAATAATAATAATAATAATAATAATAATAATCATCGAAAATGAAAAAAAAAAAAAAAAAAAATCGGACAGTAGAAATCGCGATAATCCATTCACGCGCGTCACTACATCAATGACGAGGCCTTTGGCTACGCTAAGTGAGTCACAGATACTCCCGCCATCTACCGGCACGTGCTGAGATCTCGCTTGAAACGCAATTGTCGCGAGCATCGGAAAATTACGCAAAGTCCTGACTATCCTCGTTGACTATCCCTTTCATAAGTTTCGCTGTTTCAAGTTCATTGCTTGGACAAAACGGCCTGTACACAGATCGGGACGACCCGTAGACCGATCGGGTCGACCCGTAGACCGATCGTGATGACCCGTAGACCGTGCTGGTCGACCCGTACACCGATCGGGAGGACCCATAGACCGATCGGGACGACCCGTGGAGCGCCGACCGTGAATGGCCCGGAGACCGATCGGGAATCGCCGTTCTTGCACTTGTTTCGAATCATAGTGCGAAAGCACTCAACGGTACATTTAAAATAAGAACGAACGAAGATCGGAACCCACGCGAAGATGAGCACGATTCTCAACGGTCTTTTTCGTGTTCGGCACGGACATAGCTCGTTGTGTTGAATAATAATAATAATAATAATAATAATAACAACAACAACAACAACAACAATAATAATAATAATATTAATGATAATATTAATGATAATAATAATAATAATAATAATAATAATAATAATAATAATAATAATAATAATAATAATAATAATAATAATAATCATCGAAAATGAAAAAAAAAAAAAAAAATTCGGACAGTAGGAATCGCGATAATCCATTCACGCGCGTCACTACATCAATGACGAGGCCTTTGGCTACGCTAAGTGAGTCACAGATACTCCCGCACTTTACCGGCACGTGCTGAGATCTCGCTTGAAACGCAATTGTCGCGAGCATCGGAAAATTACGCAAAGTCCTGACTATCCTCGTTGACTATCCCTTTCATAAGTTTCGCTGTTTCAAGCGCATTGCTAGGACAAAACGGCCTGTACACCGATCAGGACGACCCGTAGACCGATCGGGTCGACCCGTAGACCGATCGTGATGACCCGTAGACCGTGCTGGTCGACCCGTACACCGATCGGGAGGACCCATAGACCGATCGGGACGACCCGTGGAGCGCCGACCGTGAATGGCCCGGAGACCGATCGGGAATCGCCGTTCTTGCACTTGTTTCGAATCATAGTGCGAAAGCACTCAACGGTACATTTAAAATAAGAACGAACGAGGATCGGAACCCACGCGAAGATGAGCACGATTCTCAACGGTCTTTTTCGTGTTCGGCACGGACATAGCTCGTTGTGTTGAATAATAATAATAACAACAACAACACCAACAACAATAATAATAATAATAATATTAATGATAATATTAATGATAATAATAATAATAATAATAATAATAATAATAATAATAATAATAATAATAATAATAATAATAATAATAATAATCATCGAAAATGAAAAAAAAAAAAAAAAAAAATTCGGACAGTAGAAATCGCGATAATCCATTCACGCGCGTCACTACATCAATGACGAGGCCTTTGGCTACGCTAAGTGAGTCACAGATACTCCCGCCATCTACCGGCACGTGCTGAGATCTCGCTTGAAACGCAATTGTCGCGAGCATCGGAAAATTACGCAAAGTCCTGACTATCCTCGTTGACTATCCCTTTCATAAGTTTCGCTGTTTCAAGTTCATTGCTTGGACAAAACGGCCTGTACACCGATCGGGACGACCCGTAGACCGATCGGGTCGACCCGTAGACCGATCGGGTCGACCCGTAGACCGATCGTGATGACCCGTAGACCGTGCTGGTCGACCCGTACACCGATCGGGAGGACCCATAGACCGATCGGGACGACCCGTGGAGCGCCGACCGTGAATGGCCCGGAGACCGATCGGGAATCGCCGTTCTTGCACTTGTTTCGAATCATAGTGCGAAAGCACTCAACGGTACATTTAAAATAAGAACGAACGAGGATCGGAACCCACGCGAAGATGAGCACGATTCTCAACGGTCTTTTTCGTGTTCGGCACGGACATAGCTCGTTGTGTTGAATAATAATAATAATAATAATAATAATAATAACAACAACAACAACAATAATAATAATATTAATGATAATATTAATGATAATAATAATAATAATAATAATAATAATAATAATAATAATAATAATAATAATCATCGAAAATGAAAAAAAAAAAAAAAAAAAATTCGGACAGTAGGAATCGCGATAATCCATTCACGCGCGTCACTACATCAATGACGAGGCCTTTGGCTACGCTAAGTGAGTCACAGATACTCCCGCCCTTTACCGGCACGTGCTGAGATCTCGCTTGAAACGCAATTGTCGCGAGCATCGGAAAATTACGCAAAGTCCTGACTATCCTCGTTGACTATCCCTTTCATAAGTTTCGCTGTTTCAAGCGCATTGCTTGGACAAAACGGCCTGTACACCGATCGGGACGACCCGTAGACCGATCGGGTCGACCCGTAGACCGATCGTGATGACCCGTAGACCGTGCTGGTCGACCCGTACACCGATCGGGAGGACCCATAGACCGATCGGGACGACCCGTGGAGCGCCGACCGTGAATGGCCCGAAGACCGATCGGGAATCGCCGTTCTTGCACTTGTTTCGAATCATAGTGCGAAAGCACTCAACGGTACATTTAAAATAAGAACGAACGAAGATCGGAACCCACGCGAAGATGAGCACGATTCTCAACGGTCTTTTTCGTGTTCGGCACGGACATAGCTCGTTGTGTTGAATAATAATAATAATAATAATAATAATAACAACAACAACAACAACAACAATAATAATAATAATATTAATGATAATATTAATGATAATAATAATAATAATAATAATAATAATAATAATAATAATAATAATAATAATAATAATAATAATAATCATCGAAAATGAAAAAAAAAAAAAAAATTCGGACAGTAGGAATCGCGATAATCCATTCACGCGCGTCACTACATCAATGACGAGGCCTTTGGCTACGCTAAGTGAGTCACAGATACTCCCGCCATTTACCGGCACGTGCTGAGATCTCGCTTGAAACGCAATTGTCGCGAGCATCGGAAAATTACGCAAAGTCCTGACTATCCTCGTTGACTATCCCTTTCATAAGTTTCGCTGTTTCAAGCGCATTGCTTGGACAAAACGGCCTGTACACCGATCGGGACGACCCGTAGACCGATCGGGTCGACCCGTAGACCGATCGTGATGACCCGTAGACCGTGCTGGTCGACCCGTACACCGATCGGGAGGACCCATAGACCGATCGGGACGACCCGTGGAGCGCCGACCGTGAATGGCCCGGAGACCGATCGGGAATCGCCGTTCTTGCACTTGTTTCGAATCATAGTGCAAAAGCACTCAACGGTACATTTAAAATAAGAACGAACGAGGATCGGAACCCACGCGAAGATGAGCACGATTCTCAACGGTCTTTTTCGTGTTCGGCACGGACATAGCTCGTTGTGTTGAATAATAATAATAATAATAATAATAATAACAACAACAACACCAACAACAATAATAATAATAATAATATTAATGATAATATTAATGATAATAATAATAATAATAATAATAATAATAATAATAATAATAATAATAATAATAATAATAATAATCATCGAAAATGAAAAAAAAAAAAAAAAAAAAATCGGACAGTAGAAATCGCGATAATCCATTCACGCGCGTCACTACATCAATGACGAGGCCTTTGGCTACGCTAAGTGAGTCACAGATACTCCCGCCATCTACCGGCACGTGCTGAGATCTCGCTTGAAACGCAATTGTCGCGAGCATCGGAAAATTACGCAAAGTCCTGACTATCCTCGTTGACTATCCCTTTCATAAGTTTCGCTGTTTCAAGTTCATTGCTTGGACAAAACGGCCTGTACACAGATCGGGACGACCCGTAGACCGATCGGGTCGACCCGTAGACCGATCGTGATGACCCGTAGACCGTGCTGGTCGACCCGTACACCGATCGGGAGGACCCATAGACCGATCGGGACGACCCGTGGAGCGCCGACCGTGAATGGCCCGGAGACCGATCGGGAATCGCCGTTCTTGCACTTGTTTCGAATCATAGTGCGAAAGCACTCAACGGTACATTTAAAATAAGAACGAACGAAGATCGGAACCCACGCGAAGATGAGCACGATTCTCAACGGTCTTTTTCGTGTTCGGCACGGACATAGCTCGTTGTGTTGAATAATAATAATAATAATAATAATAATAACAACAACAACAACAACAACAATAATAATAATAATATTAATGATAATATTAATGATAATAATAATAATAATAATAATAATAATAATAATAATAATAATAATAATAATAATAATAATAATAATCATCGAAAATGAAAAAAAAAAAAAAAATTCGGACAGTAGGAATCGCGATAATCCATTCACGCGCGTCACTACATCAATGACGAGGCCTTTGGCTACGCTAAGTGAGTCACAGATACTCCCGCACTTTACCGGCACGTGCTGAGATCTCGCTTGAAACGCAATTGTCGCGAGCATCGGAAAATTACGCAAAGTCCTTACTATCCTCGTTGACTATCCCTTTCATAAGTTTCGCTGTTTCAAGCGCATTGCTAGGACAAAACGGCCTGTACACCGATCAGGACGACCCGTAGACCGATCGGGTCGACCCGTAGACCGATCGTGATGACCCGTAGACCGTGCTGGTCGACCCGTACACCGATCGGGAGGACCCATAGACCGATCGGGATGACCCGTGGAGCGCCGACCGTGAATGGCCCGGAGACCGATCGGGAATCGCCGTTCTTGCACTTGTTTCGAATCATAGTGCGAAAGCACTCAACGGTACATTTAAAATAAGAACGAACGAAGATCGGAACCCACGCGAAGATGAGCACGATTCTCAACGGTCTTTTTCGTGTTCGGCACGGACATAGCTCGTTGTGTTGAATAATAATAATAATAATAATAATAATAACAACAACAACAACAACAACAATAATAATGATAATATTAATGATAATAATAATAATAATAATAATAATAATAATAATAATAATAATAATAATAATAATAATAATCATCGAAAATGAAAAAAAAAAAAAAAATTCGGACAGTAGGAATCGCGATAATCCATTCACGCGCGTCACTACATCAATGACGAGGCCTTTGGCTACGCTAAGTGAGTCACAGATACTCCCGCCATTTACCGGCACGTGCTGAGATCTCGCTTGAAACGCAATTGTCGCGAGCATCGGAAAATTACGCAAAGTCCTGACTATCCTCGTTGACTATCCCTTTCATAAGTTTCGCTGTTTCAAGCGCATTGCTTGGACAAAACGGCCTGTACACCGATCGGGACGACCCGTAGACCGATCGGGTCGACCCGTAGACCGATCGTGATGACCCGTAGACCTCGCTGGTCGACCCGTACACCGATCGGGAGGACCCATAGACCGATCGGGACGACCCGTGGAGCGCCGACCGTGAATGGCCCGGAGACCGATCGGGAATCGCCGTTCTTGCACTTGTTTCGAATCATAGTGCAAAAGCACTCAACGGTACATTTAAAATAAGAACGAACGAGGATCGGAACCCACGCGAAGATGAGCACGATTCTCAACGGTCTTTTTCGTGTTCGGCACGGACATAGCTCGTTGTGTTGAATAATAATAATAATAATAATAATAATAACAACAACAACACCAACAACAATAATAATAATAATAATATTAATGATAATATTAATGATAATAATAATAATAATAATAATAATAATAATAATAATAATAATAATAATAATAATAATAATAATAATAATCATCGAAAATGAAAAAAAAAAAAAAAAAAAAATCGGACAGTAGAAATCGCGATAATCCATTCACGCGCGTCACTACATCAATGACGAGGCCTTTGGCTACGCTAAGTGAGTCACAGATACTCCCGCCATCTACCGGCACGTGCTGAGATCTCGCTTGAAACGCAATTGTCGCGAGCATCGGAAAATTACGCAAAGTCCTGACTATCCTCGTTGACTATCCCTTTCATAAGTTTCGCTGTTTCAAGTTCATTGCTTGGACAAAACGGCCTGTACACAGATCGGGACGACCCGTAGACCGATCGGGTCGACCCGTAGACCGATCGTGATGACCCGTAGACCGTGCTGGTCGACCCGTACACCGATCGGGAGGACCCATAGACCGATCGGGACGACCCGTGGAGCGCCGACCGTGAATGGCCCGGAGACCGATCGGGAATCGCCGTTCTTGCACTTGTTTCGAATCATAGTGCGAAAGCACTCAACGGTACATTTAAAATAAGAACGAACGAAGATCGGAACCCACGCGAAGATGAGCACGATTCTCAACGGTCTTTTTCGTGTTCGGCACGGACATAGCTCGTTGTGTTGAATAATAATAATAATAATAATAATAATAACAACAACAACAACAACAACAATAATAATAATAATATTAATGATAATATTAATGATAATAATAATAATAATAATAATAATAATAATAATAATAATAATAATAATAATAATAATAATAATAATCATCGAAAATGAAAAAAAAAAAAAAAAATTCGGACAGTAGGAATCGCGATAATCCATTCACGCGCGTCACTACATCAATGACGAGGCCTTTGGCTACGCTAAGTGAGTCACAGATACTCCCGCACTTTACCGGCACGTGCTGAGATCTCGCTTGAAACGCAATTGTCGCGAGCATCGGAAAATTACGCAAAGTCCTTACTATCCTCGTTGACTATCCCTTTCATAAGTTTCGCTGTTTCAAGCGCATTGCTAGGACAAAACGGCCTGTACACCGATCAGGACGACCCGTAGACCGATCGGGTCGACCCGTAGACCGATCGTGATGACCCGTAGACCGTGCTGGTCGACCCGTACACCGATCGGGAGGACCCATAGACCGATCGGGATGACCCGTGGAGCGCCGACCGTGAATGGCCCGGAGACCGATCGGGAATCGCCGTTCTTGCACTTGTTTCGAATCATAGTGCGAAAGCACTCAACGGTACATTTAAAATAAGAACGAACGAAGATCGGAACCCACGCGAAGATGAGCACGATTCTCAACGGTCTTTTTCGTGTTCGGCACGGACATAGCTCGTTGTGTTGAATAATAATAATAATAATAATAATAATAACAACAACAACAACAACAACAATAATAATGATAATATTAATGATAATAATAATAATAATAATAATAATAATAATAATAATAATAATAATAATAATAATAATAATCATCGAAAATGAAAAAAAAAAAAAAAATTCGGACAGTAGGAATCGCGATAATCCATTCACGCGCGTCACTACATCAATGACGAGGCCTTTGGCTACGCTAAGTGAGTCACAGATACTCCCGCCATTTACCGGCACGTGCTGAGATCTCGCTTGAAACGCAATTGTCGCGAGCATCGGAAAATTACGCAAAGTCCTGACTATCCTCGTTGACTATCCCTTTCATAAGTTTCACTGTTTCAAGCGCATTGCTTGGACAAAACGGCCTGTACACCGATCGGGACGACCCGTAGACCGATCGGGTCGACCCGTAGACCGATCGTGATGACCCGTAGACCGTGCTGGTCGACCCGTACACCGATCGGGAGGACCCATAGACCGATCGGGACGACCCGTGGAGCGCCGACCGTGAATGGCCCGGAGACCGATCGGGAATCGCCGTTCTTGCACTTGTTTCGAATCATAGTGCAAAAGCACTCAACGGTACATTTAAAATAAGAACGAACGAGGATCGGAACCCACGCGAAGATGAGCACGATTCTCAACGGTCTTTTTCGTGTTCGGCACGGACATAGCTCGTTGTGTTGAATAATAATAATAATAATAATAATAATAACAACAACAACACCAACAACAATAATAATAATAATAATATTAATGATAATATTAATGATAATAATAATAATAATAATAATAATAATAATAATAATAATAATAATAATAATAATAATAATAATAATCATCGAAAATGAAAAAAAAAAAAAAAAAAAAATCGGACAGTAGAAATCGCGATAATCCATTCACGCGCGTCACTACATCAATGACGAGGCCTTTGGCTACGCTAAGTGAGTCACAGATACTCCCGCCATCTACCGGCACGTGCTGAGATCTCGCTTGAAACGCAATTGTCGCGAGCATCGGAAAATTACGCAAAGTCCTGACTATCCTCGTTGACTATCCCTTTCATAAGTTTCGCTGTTTCAAGTTCATTGCTTGGACAAAACGGCCTGTACACAGATCGGGACGACCCGTAGACCGATCGGGTCGACCCGTAGACCGATCGTGATGACCCGTAGACCGTGCTGGTCGACCCGTACACCGATCGGGAGGACCCATAGACCGATCGGGACGACCCGTGGAGCGCCGACCGTGAATGGCCCGGAGACCGATCGGGAATCGCCGTTCTTGCACTTGTTTCGAATCATAGTGCGAAAGCACTCAACGGTACATTTAAAATAAGAACGAACGAAGATCGGAACCCACGCGAAGATGAGCACGATTCTCAACGGTCTTTTTCGTGTTCGGCACGGACATAGCTCGTTGTGTTGAATAATAATAATAATAATAATAATAATAACAACAACAACAACAACAACAATAATAATAATAATATTAATGATAATATTAATGATAATAATAATAATAATAATAATAATAATAATAATAATAATAATAATAATAATAATAATCATCGAAAATGAAAAAAAAAAAAAAAATTCGGACAGTAGGAATCGCGATAATCCATTCACGCGCGTCACTACATCAATGACGAGGCCTTTGGCTACGCTAAGTGAGTCACAGATACTCCCGCACTTTACCGGCACGTGCTGAGATCTCGCTTGAAACGCAATTGTCGCGAGCATCGGAAAATTACGCAAAGTCCTGACTATCCTCGTTGACTATCCCTTTCATAAGTTTCGCTGTTTCAAGCGCATTGCTAGGACAAAACGGCCTGTACACCGATCAGGACGACCCGTAGACCGATCGGGTCGACCCGTAGACCGATCGTGATGACCCGTAGACCGTGCTGGTCGACCCGTACACCGATCGGGAGGACCCATAGACCGATCGGGACGACCCGTGGAGCGCCGACCGTGAATGGCCCGGAGACCGATCGGGAATCGCCGTTCTTGCACTTGTTTCGAATCATAGTGCGAAAGCACTCAACGGTACATTTAAAATAAGAACGAACGAGGATCGGAACCCACGCGAAGATGAGCACGATTCTCAACGGTCTTTTTCGTGTTCGGCACGGACATAGCTCGTTGTGTTGAATAATAATAATAACAACAACAACACCAACAACAATAATAATAATAATAATATTAATGATAATATTAATGATAATAATAATAATAATAATAATAATAATAATAATAATAATAATAATAATAATAATAATAATAATAATAATAATAATCATCGAAAATGAAAAAAAAAAAAAAAAAAAATTCGGACAGTAGAAATCGCGATAATCCATTCACGCGCGTCACTACATCAATGACGAGGCCTTTGGCTACGCTAAGTGAGTCACAGATACTCCCGCCATCTACCGGCACGTGCTGAGATCTCGCTTGAAACGCAATTGTCGCGAGCATCGGAAAATTACGCAAAGTCCTGACTATCCTCGTTGACTATCCCTTTCATAAGTTTCGCTGTTTCAAGTTCATTGCTTGGACAAAACGGCCTGTACACCGATCGGGACGACCCGTAGACCGATCGGGTCGACCCGTAGACCGATCGGGTCGACCCGTAGACCGATCGTGATGACCCGTAGACCGTGCTGGTCGACCCGTACACCGATCGGGAGGACCCATAGACCGATCGGGACGACCCGTGGAGCGCCGACCGTGAATGGCCCGGAGACCGATCGGGAATCGCCGTTCTTGCACTTGTTTCGAATCATAGTGCGAAAGCACTCAACGGTACATTTAAAATAAGAACGAACGAGGATCGGAACCCACGCGAAGATGAGCACGATTCTCAACGGTCTTTTTCGTGTTCGGCACGGACATAGCTCGTTGTGTTGAATAATAATAATAATAATAATAATAATAATAACAACAACAACAACAATAATAATAATATTAATGATAATATTAATGATAATAATAATAATAATAATAATAATAATAATAATAATAATAATAATAATAATAATAATCATCGAAAATGAAAAAAAAAAAAAAAAAAAATTCGGACAGTAGGAATCGCGATAATCCATTCACGCGCGTCACTACATCAATGACGAGGCCTTTGGCTACGCTAAGTGAGTCACAGATACTCCCGCCATTTACCGGCACGTGCTGAGATCTCGCTTGAAACGCAATTGTCGCGAGCATCGGAAAATTACGCAAAGTCCTGACTATCCTCGTTGACTATCCCTTTCATAAGTTTCGCTGTTTCAAGCGCATTGCTTGGACAAAACGGCCTGTACACCGATCGGGACGACCCGTAGACCGATCGGGTCGACCCGTAGACCGATCGTGATGACCCGTAGACCGTGCTGGTCGACCCGTACACCGATCGGGAGGACCCATAGACCGATCGGGACGACCCGTGGAGCGCCGACCGTGAATGGCCCGGAGACCGATCGGGAATCGCCGTTCTTGCACTTGTTTCGAATCATAGTGCAAAAGCACTCAACGGTACATTTAAAATAAGAACGAACGAGGATCGGAACCCACGCGAAGATGAGCACGATTCTCAACGGTCTTTTTCGTGTTCGGCACGGACATAGCTCGTTGTGTTGAATAATAATAATAATAATAATAATAATAACAACAACAACACCAACAACAATAATAATAATAATAATATTAATGATAATATTAATGATAATAATAATAATAATAATAATAATAATAATAATAATAATAATAATAATAATAATAATAATAATAATCATCGAAAATGAAAAAAAAAAAAAAAAAAAAAATCGGACAGTAGAAATCGCGATAATCCATTCACGCGCGTCACTACATCAATGACGAGGCCTTTGGCTACGCTAAGTGAGTCACAGATACTCCCGCCATCTACCGGCACGTGCTGAGATCTCGCTTGAAACGCAATTGTCGCGAGCATCGGAAAATTACGCAAAGTCCTGACTATCCTCGTTGACTATCCCTTTCATAAGTTTCGCTGTTTCAAGTTCATTGCTTGGACAAAACGGCCTGTACACAGATCGGGACGACCCGTAGACCGATCGGGTCGACCCGTAGACCGATCGTGATGACCCGTAGACCGTGCTGGTCGACCCGTACACCGATCGGGAGGACCCATAGACCGATCGGGACGACCCGTGGAGCGCCGACCGTGAATGGCCCGGAGACCGATCGGGAATCGCCGTTCTTGCACTTGTTTCGAATCATAGTGCGAAAGCACTCAACGGTACATCTAAAATAAGAACGAACGAGGATCGGAACCCACGCGAAGATGAGCACGATTCTCAACGGTCTTTTTCGTGTTCGGCACGGACATAGCTCGTTGTGTTGAATAATAATAATAATAATAATAATAATAACAACAACAACAACAACAACAACAATATTAATAATAATATTAATGATAATATTAATGATAATAATAATAATAATAATAATAATAATAATAATAATAATAATAATAATAATCATCGAAAATGAAAAAAAAAAAAAAAAAAAAATTCGGACAGTAGGAATCGCGATAATCCATTCACGCGCGTCACTACATCAATGACGAGGCCTTTGGCTACGCTAAGTGAGTCACAGATACTCCCGCCATTTACCGGCACGTGCTGAGATCTCGCTTGAAACGCAATTGTCGCGAGCATCGGAAAATTACGCAAAGTCCTGACTATCCTCGTTGACTATCCCTTTCATAAGTTTCGCTGTTTCAAGCGCATTGCTTGGACAAAACGGCCTGTACACAGATCGGGACGACCCGTAGACCGATCGGGTCGACCCGTAGACCGATCGTGATGACCCGTAGACCGTGCTGGTCGACCCGTACACCGATCGGGAGGACCCATAGACCGATCGGGACGACCCGTGGAGCGCCGACCGTGAATGGCCCGGAGACCGATCGGGAATCGCCGTTCTTGCACTTGTTTCGAATCATAGTGCAAAAGCACTCAACGGTACATTTAAAATAAGAACGAACGAGGATCGGAACCCACGCGAAGATGAGCACGATTCTCAACGGTCTTTTTCGTGTTCGGCACGGACATAGCTCGTTGTGTTGAATAATAATAATAATAATAATAATAATAACAACAACAACACCAACAACAATAATAATAATAATAATATTAATGATAATATTAATGATAATAATAATAATAATAATAATAATAATAATAATAATAATAATAATAATAATAATAATAATAATAATAATAATAATAATCATCGAAAATGAAAAAAAAAAAAAAAAAAAAATTGGGACAGTAGGAATCGCGATAATCCATTCA
>OY759154.1:14055477-14195477 GCA_963662125.1 Diplazon laetatorius | reverse complement strand
ATAATAATAATAATAATAATAATAATAATAATAATAATAATCATCGAAAATGAAAAAAAAAAAAAAAAAAAAATTCGGACAGTAGGAATCGCGATAATCCATTCACGCGCGTCACTACATCAATGACGAGGCCTTTGGCTACGCTAAGTGAGTCACAGATACTCCCGCCCTTTACCGGCACGTGCTGAGATCTCGCTTGAAACGCAATTGTCGCGAGCATCGGAAAATTACGCAAAGTCCTGACTATCCTCGTTGACTATCCCTTTCATAAGTTTCGCTGTTTCAAGCGCATTGCTTGGACAAAACGGCCTGTACACCGATCGGGACGACCCGTAGACCGATCGGGTCGACCCGTAGACCGATCGTGATGACCCGTAGACCGTGCTGGTCGACCCGTACACCGATCGGGAGGACCCATAGACCGATCGGGACGACCCGTGGAGCGCCGACCGTGAATGGCCCGGAGACCGATCGGGAATCGCCGTTCTTGCACTTGTTTCGAATCATAGTGCGAAAGCACTCAACGGTACATTTAAAATAAGAACGAACGAAGATCGGAACCCACGCGAAGATGAGCACGATTCTCAACGGTCTTTTTCGTGTTCGGCACGGACATAGCTCGTTGTGTTGAATAATAATAATAATAATAATAATAATAATAACAACAACAACAACAACAACAATAATAATGATAATATTAATGATAATAATAATAATAATAATAATAATAATAATAATAATAATAATAATAATCATCGAAAATGAAAAAAAAAAAAAAAATTCGGACAGTAGGAATCGCGATAATCCATTCACGCGCGTCACTACATCAATGACGAGGCCTTTGGCTACGCTAAGTGAGTCACAGATACTCCCGCCATTTACCGGCACGTGCTGAGATCTCGCTTGAAACGCAATTGTCGCGAGCATCGGAAAATTACGCAAAGTCCTGACTATCCTCGTTGACTATCCCTTTCATAAGTTTCGCTGTTTCAAGCGCATTGCTTGGACAAAACGGCCTGTACACCGATCGGGACGACCCGTAGACCGATCGGGTCGACCCGTAGACCGATCGTGATGACCCGTAGACCGTGCTGGTCGACCCGTACACCGATCGGGAGGACCCATAGACCGATCGGGACGACCCGTGGAGCGCCGACCGTGAATGGCCCGGAGACCGATCGGGAATCGCCGTTCTTGCACTTGTTTCGAATCATAGTGCGAAAGCACTCAACGGTACATTTAAAATAAGAACGAACGAGGATCGGAACCCACGCGAAGATGAGCACGATTCTCAACGGTCTTTTTCGTGTTCGGCACGGACATAGCTCGTTGTGTTGAATAATAATAATAATAATAATAATAATAACAACAACACCAACAACAATAATAATAATAATAATATTAATGATAATATTAATGATAATAATAATAATAATAATAATAATAATAATAATAATAATAATAATAATAATAATAATAATAATAATAATAATCATCGAAAATGAAAAAAAAAAAAAAAAAAAATCGGACAGTAGAAATCGCGATAATCCATTCACGCGCGTCACTACATCAATGACGAGGCCTTTGGCTACGCTAAGTGAGTCACAGATACTCCCGCCATCTACCGGCACGTGCTGAGATCTCGCTTGAAACGCAATTGTCGCGAGCATCGGAAAATTACGCAAAGTCCTGACTATCCTCGTTGACTATCCCTTTCATAAGTTTCGCTGTTTCAAGTTCATTGCTTGGACAAAACGGCCTGTACACAGATCGGGACGACCCGTAGACCGATCGGGTCGACCCGTAGACCGATCGTGATGACCCGTAGACCGTGCTGGTCGACCCGTACACCGATCGGGAGGACCCATAGACCGATCGGGACGACCCGTGGAGCGCCGACCGTGAATGGCCCGGAGACCGATCGGGAATCGCCGTTCTTGCACTTGTTTCGAATCATAGTGCGAAAGCACTCAACGGTACATCTAAAATAAGAACGAACGAGGATCGGAACCCACGCGAAGATGAGCACGATTCTCAACGGTCTTTTTCGTGTTCGGCACGGACATAGCTCGTTGTGTTGAATAATAATAATAATAATAATAATAATAACAACAACAACAACAACAACAACAATATTAATAATAATATTAATGATAATATTAATGATAATAATAATAATAATAATAATAATAATAATAATAATAATAATAATAATAATCATCGAAAATGAAAAAAAAAAAAAAAAAAAAATTCGGACAGTAGGAATCGCGATAATCCATTCACGCGCGTCACTACATCAATGACGAGGCCTTTGGCTACGCTAAGTGAGTCACAGATACTCCCGCCATTTACCGGCACGTGCTGAGATCTCGCTTGAAACGCAATTGTCGCGAGCATCGGAAAATTACGCAAAGTCCTGACTATCCTCGTTGACTATCCCTTTCATAAGTTTCGCTGTTTCAAGCGCATTGCTTGGACAAAACGGCCTGTACACAGATCGGGACGACCCGTAGACCGATCGGGTCGACCCGTAGACCGATCGTGATGACCCGTAGACCGTGCTGGTCGACCCGTACACCGATCGGGAGGACCCATAGACCGATCGGGACGACCCGTGGAGCGCCGACCGTGAATGGCCCGGAGACCGATCGGGAATCGCCGTTCTTGCACTTGTTTCGAATCATAGTGCAAAAGCACTCAACGGTACATTTAAAATAAGAACGAACGAGGATCGGAACCCACGCGAAGATGAGCACGATTCTCAACGGTCTTTTTCGTGTTCGGCACGGACATAGCTCGTTGTGTTGAATAATAATAATAATAATAATAATAATAACAACAACAACACCAACAACAATAATAATAATAATAATATTAATGATAATAATAATAATAATAATAATAATAATAATAATAATAATAATAATAATAATAATAATAATAATAATAATAATAATCATCGAAAATGAAAAAAAAAAAAAAAAAAAAAAATCGGACAGTAGAAATCGCGATAATCCATTCACGCGCGTCACTACATCAATGACGAGGCCTTTGGCTACGCTAAGTGAGTCACAGATACTCCCGCCATCTACCGGCACGTGCTGAGATCTCGCTTGAAACGCAATTGTCGCGAGCATCGGAAAATTACGCAAAGTCCTGACTATCCTCGTTGACTATCCCTTTCATAAGTTTCGCTGTTTCAAGTTCATTGCTTGGACAAAACGGCCTGTACACCGATCGGGACGACCCGTAGACCGATCGGGTCGACCCGTAGACCGATCGTGATGACCCGTAGACCGTGCTGGTCGACCCGTACACCGATCGGGAGGACCCATAGACCGATCGGGACGACCCGTGGAGCGCCGACCGTGAATGGCCCGGAGACCGATCGGGAATCGCCGTTCTTGCACTTGTTTCGAATCATAGTGCGAAAGCACTCAACGGTACATTTAAAATAAGAACGAACGAGGATCGGAACCCACGCGAAGATGAGCACGATTCTCAACGGTCTTTTTCGTGTTCGGCACGGACATAGCTCGTTGTGTTGAATAATAATAATAATAATAATAATAATAACAACAACAACAACAACAACAACAATAATAATAATAATATTAATGATAATATTAATGATAATAATAATAATAATAATAATAATAATAATAATAATAATAATAATAATAATAATAATAATAATAATAATAATAATAATAATCATCGAAAATGAAAAAAAAAAAAAAAAAAATTCGGACAGTAGGAATCGCGATAATCCATTCACGCGCGTCACTACATCAATGACGAGGCCTTTGGCTACGCTAAGTGAGTCACAGATACTCCCGCCATTTACCGGCACGTGCTGAGATCTCGCTTGAAACGCAATTGTCGCGAGCATCGGAAAATTACGCAAAGTCCTGACTATCCTCGTTGACTATCCCTTTCATAAGTTTCGCTGTTTCAAGCGCATTGCTTGGACAAAACGGCCTGTACACCGATCGGGACGACCCGTAGACCGATCGGGTCGACCCGTAGACCGATCGTGATGACCCGTAGACCGTGCTGGTCGACCCGTACACCGATCGGGAGGACCCATAGACCGATCGGGACGACCCGTGGAGCGCCAACCGTGAATGGCCCGGAGACCGATCGGGAATCGCCGTTCTTGCACTTGTTTCGAATCATAGTGCGAAAGCACTCAACGGTACATTTAAAATAAGAACGAACGAAGATCGGAACCCACGCGAAGATGAGCACGATTCTCAACGGTCTTTTTCGTGTTCGGCACGGACATAGCTCGTTGTGTTGAATAATAATAATAATAATAATAATAATAACAACAACAACAACAACAACAATAATAATAATAATATTAATGATAATATTAATGATAATAATAATAATAATAATAATAATAATAATAATAATAATAATAATAATAATAATAATGATAATAATAATAATAATAATCATCGAAAATGAAAAAAAAAAAAAAAAAAAATTCGGACAGTAGGAATCGCGATAATCCATTCACGCGCGTCACTACATCAATGACGAGGCCTTTGGCTACGCTAAGTGAGTCACAGATACTCCCGCCATTTACCGGCACGTGCTGAGATCTCGCTTGAAACGCAATTGTCGCGAGCATCGGAAAATTACGCAAAGTCCTGACTATCCTCGTTGACTATCCCTTTCATAAGTTTCGCTGTTTCAAGCGCATTGCTTGGACAAAACGGCCTGTACACCGATCGGGACGACCCGTAGACCGATCGTGATGACCCGTAGACCGTGCTGGTCGACCCGTACACCGATCGGGAGGACCCATAGACCGATCGGGACGACCCGTGGAGCGCCGACCGTGAATGGCCCGGAGACCGATCGGGAATCGCCGTTCTTGCACTTGTTTCGAATCATAGTGCGAAAGCACTCAACGGTACATTTAAAATAAGAACGAACGAGGATCGGAACCCACGCGAAGATGAGCACGATTCTCAACGGTCTTTTTCGTGTTCGGCACGGACATAGCTCGTTGTGTTGAATAATAATAATAATAATAATAATAATAACAACAACAACAACAATAATAATAATATTAATGATAATATTAATGATAATAATAATAATAATAATAATAATAATAATAATAATAATAATAATAATCATCGAAAATGAAAAAAAAAAAAAAAAAAAAATTCGGACAGTAGGAATCGCGATAATCCATTCACGCGCGTCACTACATCAATGACGAGGCCTTTGGCTACGCTAAGTGAGTCACAGATACTCCCGCCCTTTACCGGCACGTGCTGAGATCTCGCTTGAAACGCAATTGTCGCGAGCATCGGAAAATTACGCAAAGTCCTGACTATCCTCGTTGACTATCCCTTTCATAAGTTTCGCTGTTTCAAGCGCATTGCTTGGACAAAACGGCCTGTACACCGATCGGGACGACCCGTAGACCGATCTGGTCGACCCGTAGACCGATCGTGATGACCCGTAGACCGTGCTGGTCGACCCGTACACCGATCGGGAGGACCCATAGACCGATCGGGACGACCCGTGGAGCGCCGACCGTGAATGGCCCGGAGACCGATCGGGAATCGCCGTTCTTGCACTTGTTTCGAATCATAGTGCGAAAGCACTCAACGGTACATCTAAAATAAGAACGAACGAGGATCGGAACCCACGCGAAGATGAGCACGATTCTCAACGGTCTTTTTCGTGTTCGGCACGGACATAGCTCGTTGTGTTGAATAATAATAATAATAATAATAATAATAATAATAACAACAACAACAACAACAACAACAATATTAATAATAATATTAATGATAATATTAATGATAATAATAATAATAATAATAATAATAATAATAATAATAATAATAATAATAATAATCATCGAAAATGAAAAAAAAAAAAAAAAAAAATTCGGACAGTAGGAATCGCGATAATCCATTCACGCGCGTCACTACATCAATGACGAGGCCTTTGGCTACGCTAAGTGAGTCACAGATACTCCCGCCATTTACCGGCACGTGCTGAGATCTGGCTTGAAACGCAATTGTCGCGAGCATCGGAAAATTACGCAAAGTCCTGACTATCCTCGTTGACTATCCCTTTCATAAGTTTCGCTGTTTCAAGCGCATTGCTTGGACAAAACGGCCTGTACACAGATCGGGACGACCCGTAGACCGATCGGGTCGACCCGTAGACCGATCGTGATGACCCGTAGACCGTGCTGGTCGACCCGTACACCGATCGGGAGGACCCATAGACCGATCGGGACGACCCGTGGAGCGCCGACCGTGAATGGCCCGGAGACCGATCGGGAATCGCCGTTCTTGCACTTGTTTCGAATCATAGTGCAAAAGCACTCAACGGTACATTTAAAATAAGAACGAACGAGGATCGGAACCCACGCGAAGATGAGCACGATTCTCAACGGTCTTTTTCGTGTTCGGCACAGACATAGCTCGTTGTGTTGAATAATAATAATAATAATAATAATAATAACAACAACAACACCAACAACAATAATAATAATAATAATATTAATGATAATAATAATAATAATAATAATAATAATAATAATAATAATAATAATAATAATAATAATAATAATAATAATAATAATAATAATAATAATAATAATAATAATAATAATAATAATAATAATAATAATAATAATAATCATCGAAAATGAAAAAAAAAAAAAAAAAAATTGGGACAGTAGGAATCGCGATAATCCATTCACGCGCGTCACTACATCAATGACGAGGCCTTTGGCTACGCTAAGTGAGTCACAGATACTCCCGCCCTTTACCGGCACGTGCTGAGATCTCGCTTGAAACGCAATTGTCGCGAGCATCGGAAAATTACGCAAAGTCCTGACTATCCTCGTTGACTATCCCTTTCATAAGTTTCGCTGTTTCAAGCGCATTGCTTGGACAAAACGGCCTGTACACCGATCGGGACGACCCGTAGACCGATCGGGTCGACCCGTAGACCGATCGTGATGACCCGTAGACCGTGCTGGTCGACCCGTACACCGATCGGGAGGACCCATAGACCGATCGGGACGACCCGTGGAGCGCCGACCGTGAATGGCCCGGAGACCGATCGGGAATCGCCGTTCTTGCACTTGTTTCGAATCATAGTGCGAAAGCACTCAACGGTACATTTAAAATAAGAACGAACGAAGATCGGAACCCACGCGAAGATGAGCACGATTCTCAACGGTCTTTTTCGTGTTCGGCACGGACATAGCTCGTTGTGTTGAATAATAATAATAATAATAATAATAATAATAACAACAACAACAACAACAATAATAATAATAATATTAATGATAATAATAATAATAATAATAATAATAATAATAATAATAATAATAATAATAATAATAATAATCATCGAAAATGAAAAAAAAAAAAAAAAAAAATTGGGACAGTAGGAATCGCGATAATCCATTCACGCGCGTCACTACATCAATGACGAGGCCTTTGGCTACGCTAAGTGAGTCACAGATACTCCCGCCCTTTACCGGCACGTGCTGAGATCTCGCTTGAAACGCAATTGTCGCGAGCATCGGAAAATTACGCAAAGTCCTGACTATCCTCGTTGACTATCCCTTTCATAAGTTTCGCTGTTTCAAGCGCATTGCTTGGACAAAACGGCCTGTACACCGATCGGGACGACCCGTAGACCGATCGGGTCGACCCGTAGACCGATCGTGATGACCCGTAGACCGTGCTGGTCGACCCGTACACCGATCGGGAGGACCCATAGACCGATCGGGACGACCCGTGGAGCGCCGACCGTGAATGGCCCGGAGACCGATCGGGAATCGCCGTTCTTGCACTTGTTTCGAATCATAGTGCGAAAGCACTCAACGGTACATTTAAAATAAGAACGAACGAAGATCGGAACCCACGCGAAGATGAGCACGATTCTCAACGGTCTTTTTCGTGTTCGGCACGGACATAGCTCGTTGTGTTGAATAATAATAATAATAATAATAATAATAACAACAACAACAACAACAACAATAATAATAATATTAATGATAATAATAATAATAATAATAATAATAATAATAATAATAATAAACATCGAAAATGAAAAAAAAAAAAAAAAAAAAAAAAATTCGGACAGTAGGAATCGCGATAATCCATTCACGCGCGTCACTACATCAATGACGAGGCCTTTGGCTACGCTAAGTGAGTCACAGATACTCCCGCCATTTACCGGCACGTGCTGAGATCTCGCTTGAAACGCAATTGTCGCGAGCATCGGAAAATTACGCAAAGTCCTGACTATCCTCGTTGACTATCCCTTTCATAAGTTTCGCTGTTTCAAGCGCATTGCTTGGACAAAACGGCCTGTACACAGATCGGGACGACCCGTAGACCGATCGGGTCGACCCGTAGACCGATCGTGATGACCCGTAGACCGTGCTGGTCGACCCGTACACCGATCGGGAGGACCCATAGACCGATCGGGACGACCCGTGGAGCGCCGACCGTGAATGGCCCGGAGACCGATCGGGAATCGCCGTTCTTGCACTTGTTTCGAATCATAGTGCAAAAGCACTCAACGGTACATTTAAAATAAGAACGAACGAGGATCGGAACCCACGCGAAGATGAGCACGATTCTCAACGGTCTTTTTCGTGTTCGGCACGGACATAGCTCGTTGTGTTGAATAATAATAATAATAATAATAATAATAACAACAACAACAACAACAACAACAATATTAATAATAATATTAATGATAATATTAATGATAATAATAATAATAATAATAATAATAATAATAATAATAATAATAATAATAATAATCATCGAAAATGAAAAAAAAAAAAAAAAAAAATTCGGACAGTAGGAATCGCGATAATCCATTCACGCGCGTCACTACATCAATGACGAGGCCTTTGGCTACGCTAAGTGAGTCACAGATACTCCCGCCATTTACCGGCACGTGCTGAGATCTCGCTTGAAACGCAATTGTCGCGAGCATCGGAAAATTACGCAAAGTCCTGACTATCTTCGTTGACTATCCCTTTCATAAGTTTCGCTGTTTCAAGCGCATTGCTTGGACAAAACGGCCTGTACACCGATCGGGACGACCCGTAGACCGATCGGGTCGACCCGTAGACCGATCGTGATGACCCGTAGACCGTGCTGGTCGACCCGTACACCGATCGGGAGGACCCATAGACCGATCGGGACGACCCGTGGAGCGCCGACCGTGAATGGCCCGGAGACCGATCGGGAATCGCCGTTCTTGCACTTGTTGCGAATCATAGTGCGAAAGCACTCAACGGTACATTTAAAATAAGAACGAACGAGGATCGGAACCCACGCGAAGATGAGCACGATTCTCAACGGTCTTTTTCGTGTTCGGCACGGACATAGCTCGTTGTGTTGAATAATAATAATAATAATAATAATAACAACAACAACAACAACAATAATAATGATAATATTAATGATAATAATAATAATAATAATAATAATAATAATAATAATAATAATAATAATAATAATAATCATCGAAAATGAAAAAAAAAAAAAAAAAAATTCGGACAGTAGGAATCGCGATAATCCATTCACGCGCGTCACTACATCAATGACGAGGCCTTTGGCTACGCTAAGTGAGTCACAGATACTCCCGCCATTTACCGGCACGTGCTGAGATCTCGCTTGAAACGCAATTGTCGCGAGCATCGGAAAATTACGCAAAGTCCTGACTATCCTCGTTGACTATCCCTTTCATAAGTTTCGCTGTTTCAAGCGCATTGCTTGGACAAAACGGCCTGTACACCGATCGGGACGACCCGTAGACCGATCGGGTCGACCCGTAGACCGATCGTGATGACCCGTAGACCGTGCTGGTCGACCCGTACACCGATCGGGAGGACCCATAGACCGATCGGGACGACCCGTGGAGCGCCGACCGTGAATGGCCCGGAGACCGATCGGGAATCGCCGTTCTTGCACTTGTTTCGAATCATAGTGCGAAAGCACTCAACGGTACATTTAAAATAAGAACGAACGAAGATCGGAACCCACGCGAAGATGAGCACGATTCTCAACGGTCTTTTTCGTGTTCGGCACGGACATAGCTCGTTGTGTTGAATAATAATAATAATAATAATAATAATAACAACAACAACAACAACAATAATAATAATAATATTAATGATAATATTAATGATAATAATAATAATAATAATAATAATAATAATAATAATAATAATAATAATAATAATGATAATAATAATAATAATAATCATCGAAAATGAAAAAAAAAAAAAAAAAAATTCGGACAGTAGGAATCGCGATAATCCATTCACGCGCGTCACTACATCAATGACGAGGCCTTTGGCTACGCTAAGTGAGTCACAGATACTCCCGCCATTTACCGGCACGTGCTGAGATCTCGCTTGAAACGCAATTGTCGCGAGCATCGGAAAATTACGCAAAGTCCTGACTATCCTCGTTGACTATCCCTTTCATAAGTTTCGCTGTTTCAAGCGCATTGCTTGGACAAAACGGCCTGTACACCGATCGGGACGACCCGTAGACCGATCGTGATGACCCGTAGACCGTGCTAGTCGACCCGTACACCGATCGGGAGGACCCATAGACCGATCGGGACGACCCGTGGAGCGCCGACCGTGAATGGCCCGGAGACCGATCGGGAATCGCCGTTCTTGCACTTGTTTCGAATCATAGTGCGAAAGCACTCAACGGTACATTTAAAATAAGAACGAACGAGGATCGGAACCCACGCGAAGATGAGCACGATTCTCAACGGTCTTTTTCGTGTTCGGCACGGACATAGCTCGTTGTGTTGAATAATAATAATAATAATAATAATAATAACAACAACAACAACAATAATAATAATATTAATGATAATATTAATGATAATAATAATAATAATAATAATAATAATAATAATAATAATAATAATAATAATAATAATAATAATAATCATCGAAAATGAAAAAAAAAAAAAAAAAAAAATTCGGACAGTAGGAATCGCGATAATCCATTCACGCGCGTCACTACATCAATGACGAGGCCTTTGGCTACGCTAAGTGAGTCACAGATACTCCCGCCCTTTACCGGCACGTGCTGAGATCTCGCTTGAAACGCAATTGTCGCGAGCATCGGAAAATTACGCAAAGTCCTGACTATCCTCGTTGACTATCCCTTTCATAAGTTTCGCTGTTTCAAGCGCATTGCTTGGACAAAACGGCCTGTACACCGATCGGGACGACCCGTAGACCGATCGGGTCGACCCGTAGACCGATCGTGATGACCCGTAGACCGTGCTGGTCGACCCGTACACCGATCGGGAGGACCCATAGACCGATCGGGACGACCCGTGGAGCGCCGACCGTGAATGGCCCGGAGACCGATCGGGAATCGCCGTTCTTGCACTTGTTTCGAATCATAGTGCGAAAGCACTCAACGGTACATTTAAAATAAGAACGAACGAAGATCGGAACCCACGCGAAGATGAGCACGATTCTCAACGGTCTTTTTCGTGTTCGGCACCGACATAGCTCGTTGTGTTGAATAATAATAATAATAATAATAATAATAACAACAACAACAACAACAACAATAATAATAATAATATTAATGATAATATTAATGATAATAATAATAATAATAATAATAATAATAATAATAATAATAATAATAATAATAATAATAATCATCGAAAATGAAAAAAAAAAAAAAAATTCGGACAGTAGGAATCGCGATAATCCATTCACGCGCGTCACTACATCAATGACGAGGCCTTTGGCTACGCTAAGTGAGTCACAGATACTCCCGCACTTTACCGGCACGTGCTGAGATCTCGCTTGAAACGCAATTGTCGCGAGCATCGGAAAATTACGCAAAGTCCTGACTATCCTCGTTGACTATCCCTTTCATAAGTTTCGCTGTTTCAAGCGCATTGCTTGGACAAAACGGCCTGTACACCGATCAGGACGACCCGTAGACCGATCGGGTCGACCCGTAGACCGATCGTGATGACCCGTAGACCGTGCTGGTCGACCCGTACACCGATCGGGAGGACCCATAGACCGATCGGGATGACCCGTGGAGCGCCGACCGTGAATGGCCCGGAGACCGATCGGGAATCGCCGTTCTTGCACTTGTTTCGAATCATAGTGCGAAAGCACTCAACGGTACATTTAAAATAAGAACGAACGAAGATCGGAACCCACGCGAAGATGAGCACGATTCTCAACGGTCTTTTTCGTGTTCGGCACGGACATAGCTCGTTGTGTTGAATAATAATAATAATAATAATAATAATAACAACAACAACAACAACAACAATAATAATAATAATATTAATGATAATATTAATGATAATAATAATAATAATAATAATAATAATAATAATAATAATAATAATAATGATAATAATAATAATAATAATCATCGAAAATGAAAAAAAAAAAAAAAAAATTCGGACAGTAGGAATCGCGATAATCCATTCACGCGCGTCACTACATCAATGACGAGGCCTTTGGCTACGCTAAGTGAGTCACAGATACTCCCGCCATTTACCGGCACGTGCTGAGATCTCGCTTGAAACGCAATTGTCGCGAGCATCGGAAAATTACGCAAAGTCCTGACTATCCTCGTTGACTATCCCTTTCATAAGTTTCGCTGTTTCAAGCGCATTGCTTGGACAAAACGGCCTGTACACAGATCGGGACGACCCGTAGACCGATCGGGTCGACCCGTAGACCGATCGTGATGACCCGTAGACCGTGCTGGTCGACCCGTACACCGATCGGGAGGACCCATAGACCGATCGGGACGACCCGTGGAGCGCCGACCGTGAATGGCCCGGAGACCGATCGGGAATCGCCGTTCTTGCACTTGTTTCGAATCATAGTGCAAAAGCACTCAACGGTACATTTAAAATAAGAACGAACGAGGATCGGAACCCACGCGAAGATGAGCACGATTCTCAACGGTCTTTTTCGTGTTCGGCACGGACATAGCTCGTTGTGTTGAATAATAATAATAATAATAATAATAATAACAACAACAACAACAACAACAACAACAATATTAATAATAATATTAATGATAATATTAATGATAATAATAATAATAATAATAATAATAATAATAATAATAATAATAATAATAATAATAATAATAATAATCATCGAAAATGAAAAAAAAAAAAAAAAAAAAATTCGGACAGTAGGAATCGCGATAATCCATTCACGCGCGTCACTACATCAATGACGAGGCCTTTGGCTACGCTAAGTGAGTCACAGATACTCCCGCCATTTACCGGCACGTGCTGAGATCTCGCTTGAAACGCAATTGTCGCGAGCATCGGAAAATTACGCAAAGTCCTGACTATCTTCGTTGACTATCCCTTTCATAAGTTTCGCTGTTTCAAGCGCATTGCTTGGACAAAACGGCCTGTACACCGATCGGGACGACCCGTAGACCGATCGGGTCGACCCGTAGACCGATCGTGATGACCCGTAGACCGTGCTGGTCGACCCGTACACCGATCGGGAGGACCCATAGACCGATCGGGACGACCCGTGGAGCGCCGACCGTGAATGGCCCGGAGACCGATCGGGAATCGCCGTTCTTGCACTTGTTGCGAATCATAGTGCGAAAGCACTCAACGGTACATTTAAAATAAGAACGAACGAGGATCGGAACCCACGCGAAGATGAGCACGATTCTCAACGGTCTTTTTCGTGTTCGGCACGGACATAGCTCGTTGTGTTGAATAATAATAATAATAATAATAATAACAACAACAACAACAACAATAATAATAATAATATTAATGATAATAATAATAATAATAATAATAATAATAATAATAATAATAATAATAATCATCGAAAATGAAAAAAAAAAAAAAAAAAAAATTCGGACAGTAGGAATCGCGATAATCCATTCACGCGCGTCACTACATCAATGACGAGGCCTTTGGCTACGCTAAGTGAGTCACAGATACTCCCGCCATTTACCGGCACGTGCTGAGATCTCGCTTGAAACGCAATTGTCGCGAGCATCGGAAAATTACGCAAAGTCCTGACTATCCTCGTTGACTATCCCTTTCATAAGTTTCGCTGTTTCAAGCGCATTGCTTGGACAAAACGGCCTGTACACCGATCGGGACGACCCGTAGACCGATCGGGTCGACCCGTAGACCGATCGTGATGACCCGTAGACCGTGCTGGTCGACCCGTACACCGATCGGGAGGACCCATAGACCGATCGGGACGACCCGTGGAGCGCCGACCGTGAATGGCCCGGAGACCGATCGGGAATCGCCGTTCTTGCACTTGTTTCGAATCATAGTGCAAAAGCACTCAACGGTACATTTAAAATAAGAACGAACGAGGATCGGAACCCACGCGAAGATGAGCACGATTCTCAACGGTCTTTTTCGTGTTCGGCACGGACATAGCTCGTTGTGTTGAATAATAATAATAATAATAATAATAATAACAACAACAACACCAACAACAATAATAATAATAATAATATTAATGATAATATTAATGATAATAATAATAATAATAATAATAATAATAATAATAATAATAATAATAATAATAATAATAATAATAATAATAATAATAATAATAATAATCATCGAAAATGAAAAAAAAAAAAAAAAAAAAATCGGACAGTAGAAATCGCGATAATCCATTCACGCGCGTCACTACATCAATGACGAGGCCTTTGGCTACGCTAAGTGAGTCACAGATACTCCCGCCATCTACCGGCACGTGCTGAGATCTCGCTTGAAACGCAATTGTCGCGAGCATCGGAAAATTACGCAAAGTCCTGACTATCCTCGTTGACTATCCCTTTCATAAGTTTCGCTGTTTCAAGTTCATTGCTTGGACAAAACGGCCTGTACACCGATCGGGACGACCCGTAGACCGATCGGGTCGACCCGTAGACCGATCGTGATGACCCGTAGACCGTGCTGGTCGACCCGTACACCGATCGGGAGGACCCATAGACCGATCGGGACGACCCGTGGAGCGCCGACCGTGAATGGCCCGGAGACCGATCGGGAATCGCCGTTCTTGCACTTGTTTCGAATCATAGTGCGAAAGCACTCAACGGTACATTTAAAATAAGAACGAACGAGGATCGGAACCCACGCGAAGATGAGCACGATTCTCAACGGTCTTTTTCGTGTTCGGCACGGACATAGCTCGTTGTGTTGAATAATAATAATAATAATAATAATAATAACAACAACAACAACAACAACAACAATAATAATAATAATATTAATGATAATATTAATGATAATAATAATAATAATAATAATAATAATAATAATAATAATAATAATAATAATAATAATAATAATAATAATAATAATAATAATAATAATAATAATAATAATAATCATCGAAAATGAAAAAAAAAAAAAAAAAAATTCGGACAGTAGGAATCGCGATAATCCATTCACGCGCGTCACTACATCAATGACGAGGCCTTTGGCTACGCTAAGTGAGTCACAGATACTCCCGCCATTTACCGGCACGTGCTGAGATCTCGCTTGAAACGCAATTGTCGCGAGCATCGGAAAATTACGCAAAGTCCTGACTATCCTCGTTGACTATCCCTTTCATAAGTTTCGCTGTTTCAAGCGCATTGCTTGGACAAAACGGCCTGTACACCGATCGGGACGACCCGTAGACCGATCGGGTCGACCCGTAGACCGATCGTGATGACCCGTAGACCGTGCTGGTCGACCCGTACACCGATCGGGAGGACCCATAGACCGATCGGGACGACCCGTGGAGCGCCGACCGTGAATGGCCCGGAGACCGATCGGGAATCGCCGTTCTTGCACTTGTTTCGAATCATAGTGCGAAAGCACTCAACGGTACATTTAAAATAAGAACGAACGAAGATCGGAACCCACGCGAAGATGAGCACGATTCTCAACGGTCTTTTTCGTGTTCGGCACGGACATAGCTCGTTGTGTTGAATAATAATAATAATAATAATAATAATAACAACAACAACAACAACAACAATAATAATAATAATATTAATGATAATATTAATGATAATAATAATAATAATAATAATAATAATAATAATAATAATAATAATAATAATAATAATGATAATAATAATAATAATAATCATCGAAAATGAAAAAAAAAAAAAAAAAAAATTCGGACAGTAGGAATCGCGATAATCCATTCACGCGCGTCACTACATCAATGACGAGGCCTTTGGCTACGCTAAGTGAGTCACAGATACTCCCGCCATTTACCGGCACGTGCTGAGATCTCGCTTGAAACGCAATTGTCGCGAGCATCGGAAAATTACGCAAAGTCCTGACTATCCTCGTTGACTATCCCTTTCATAAGTTTCGCTGTTTCAAGCGCATTGCTTGGACAAAACGGCCTGTACACCGATCGGGACGACCCGTAGACCGATCGTGATGACCCGTAGACCGTGCTAGTCGACCCGTACACCGATCGGGAGGACCCATAGACCGATCGGGACGACCCGTGGAGCGCCGACCGTGAATGGCCCGGAGACCGATCGGGAATCGCCGTTCTTGCACTTGTTTCGAATCATAGTGCGAAAGCACTCAACGGTACATTTAAAATAAGAACGAACGAGGATCGGAACCCACGCGAAGATGAGCACGATTCTCAACGGTCTTTTTCGTGTTCGGCACGGACATAGCTCGTTGTGTTGAATAATAATAATAATAATAATAATAATAACAACAACAACAACAATAATAATAATATTAATGATAATATTAATGATAATAATAATAATAATAATAATAATAATAATAATAATAATAATAATAATAATAATAATAATAATAATCATCGAAAATGAAAAAAAAAAAAAAAAAAAAATTCGGACAGTAGGAATCGCGATAATCCATTCACGCGCGTCACTACATCAATGACGAGGCCTTTGGCTACGCTAAGTGAGTCACAGATACTCCCGCCCTTTACCGGCACGTGCTGAGATCTCGCTTGAAACGCAATTGTCGCGAGCATCGGAAAATTACGCAAAGTCCTGACTATCCTCGTTGACTATCCCTTTCATAAGTTTCGCTGTTTCAAGCGCATTGCTTGGACAAAACGGCCTGTACACCGATCGGGACGACCCGTAGACCGATCGGGTCGACCCGTAGACCGATCGTGATGACGAGTAGACCGTGCTGGTCGACCCGTACACCGATCGGGAGGACCCATAGACCGATCGGGACGACCCGTGGAGCGCCGACCGTGAATGGCCCGGAGACCGATCGGGAATCGCCGTTCTTGCACTTGTTTCGAATCATAGTGCGAAAGCACTCAACGGTACATTTAAAATAAGAACGAACGAAGATCGGAACCCACGCGAAGATGAGCACGATTCTCAACGGTCTTTTTCGTGTTCGGCACCGACATAGCTCGTTGTGTTGAATAATAATAATAATAATAATAATAATAACAACAACAACAACAACAACAATAATAATAATAATATTAATGATAATATTAATGATAATAATAATAATAATAATAATAATAATAATAATAATAATAATAATAATAATAATAATCATCGAAAATGAAAAAAAAAAAAAAAAAATTCGGACAGTAGGAATCGCGATAATCCATTCACGCGCGTCACTACATCAATGACGAGGCCTTTGGCTACGCTAAGTGAGTCACAGATACTCCCGCACTTTACCGGCACGTGCTGAGATCTCGCTTGAAACGCAATTGTCGCGAGCATCGGAAAATTACGCAAAGTCCTGACTATCCTCGTTGACTATCCCTTTCATAAGTTTCGCTGTTTCAAGCGCATTGCTTGGACAAAACGGCCTGTACACCGATCAGGACGACCCGTAGACCGATCGGGTCGACCCGTAGACCGATCGTGATGACCCGTAGACCGTGCTGGTCGACCCGTACACCGATCGGGAGGACCCATAGACCGATCGGGATGACCCGTGGAGCGCCGACCGTGAATGGCCCGGAGACCGATCGGGAATCGCCGTTCTTGCACTTGTTTCGAATCATAGTGCGAAAGCACTCAACGGTACATTTAAAATAAGAACGAACGAAGATCGGAACCCACGCGAAGATGAGCACGATTCTCAACGGTCTTTTTCGTGTTCGGCACGGACATAGCTCGTTGTGTTGAATAATAATAATAATAATAATAATAATAACAACAACAACAACAACACTAATAATAATGATAATATTAATGATAATAATAATAATAATAATAATAATAATAATAATAATAATAATAATAATCATCGAAAATGAAAAAAAAAAAAAAAAAAAATTCGGACAGTAGGAATCGCGATAATCCATTCACGCGCGTCACTACATCAATGACGAGGCCTTTGGCTACGCTAAGTGAGTCACAGATACTCCCGCCATTTACCGGCACGTGCTGAGATCTCGCTTGAAACGCAATTGTCGCGAGCATCGGAAAATTACGCAAAGTCCTGACTATCCTCGTTGACTATCCCTTTCATAAGTTTCGCTGTTTCAAGCGCATTGCTTGGACAAAACGGCCTGTACACAGATCGGGACGACCCGTAGACCGATCGGGTCGACCCGTAGACCGATCGTGATGACCCGTAGACCGTGCTGGTCGACCCGTACACCGATCGGGAGGACCCATAGACCGATCGGGACGACCCGTGGAGCGCCGACCGTGAATGGCCCGGAGACCGATCGGGAATCGCCGTTCTTGCACTTGTTTCGAATCATAGTGCAAAAGCACTCAACGGTACATTTAAAATAAGAACGAACGAGGATCGGAACCCACGCGAAGATGAGCACGATTCTCAACGGTCTTTTTCGTGTTCGGCACGGACATAGCTCGTTGTGTTGAATAATAATAATAATAATAATAATAATAACAACAACAACAACAACAACAACAACAATATTAATAATAATATTAATGATAATATTAATGATAATAATAATAATAATAATAATAATAATAATAATAATAATAATAATAATAATAATAATAATAATCATCGAAAATGAAAAAAAAAAAAAAAAAAAAATTCGGACAGTAGGAATCGCGATAATCCATTCACGCGCGTCACTACATCAATGACGAGGCCTTTGGCTACGCTAAGTGAGTCACAGATACTCCCGCCATTTACCGGCACGTGCTGAGATCTCGCTTGAAACGCAATTGTCGCGAGCATCGGAAAATTACGCAAAGTCCTGACTATCTTCGTTGACTATCCCTTTCATAAGTTTCGCTGTTTCAAGCGCATTGCTTGGACAAAACGGCCTGTACACCGATCGGGACGACCCGTAGACCGATCGGGTCGACCCGTAGACCGATCGTGATGACCCGTAGACCGTGCTGGTCGACCCGTACACCGATCGGGAGGACCCATAGACCGATCGGGACGACCCGTGGAGCGCCGACCGTGAATGGCCCGGAGACCGATCGGGAATCGCCGTTCTTGCACTTGTTGCGAATCATAGTGCGAAAGCACTCAACGGTACATTTAAAATAAGAACGAACGAGGATCGGAACCCACGCGAAGATGAGCACGATTCTCAACGGTCGGTTTCGTGTTCGGCACGGACATAGCTCGTTGTGTTGAATAATAATAATAATAATAATAATAACAACAACAACAACAACAATAATAATAATAATATTAATGATAATAATAATAATAATAATAATAATAATAATAATAATAATAATAATAATAATAATAATAATCATCGAAAATGAAAAAAAAAAAAAAAAAAAATTCGGACAGTAGGAATCGCGATAATCCATTCACGCGCGTCACTACATCAATGACGAGGCCTTTGGCTACGCTAAGTGAGTCACAGATACTCCCGCTATTTACCGGCACGTGCTGAGATCTCGCTTGAAACGCAATTGTCGCGAGCATCGGAAAATTACGCAAAGTCCTGACTATCCTCGTTGACTATCCCTTTCATAAGTTTCGCTGTTTCAAGCGCATTGCTTGGACAAAACGGCCTGTACACCGATCGGGACGACCCGTAGACCGATCGGGTCGACCCGTAGACCGATCGTGATGACCCGTAGACCGTGCTGGTCGACCCGTACACCGATCGGGAGGACCCATAGACCGATCGGGACGACCCGTGGAGCGCCGACCGTGAATGGCCCGGGGACCGATCGGGAATCGCCGTTCTTGCACTTGTTTCGAATCATAGTGCAAAAGCACTCAACGGTACATTTAAAATAAGAACGAACGAGGATCGGAACCCACGCGAAGATGAGCACGATTCTCAACGGTCTTTTTCGTGTTCGGCACGGACATAGCTCGTTGTGTTGAATAATAATAATAATAATAATAATAATAACAACAACAACACCAACAACAATAATAATAATAATAATATTAATGATAATATTAATGATAATAATAATAATAATAATAATAATAATAATAATAATAATAATAATAATAATAATAATAATAATCATCGAAAATGAAAAAAAAAAAAAAAAAAAAATCGGACAGTAGAAATCGCGATAATCCATTCACGCGCGTCACTACATCAATGACGAGGCCTTTGGCTACGCTAAGTGAGTCACAGATACTCCCGCCATCTACCGGCACGTGCTGAGATCTCGCTTGAAACGCAATTGTCGCGAGCATCGGAAAATTACGCAAAGTCCTGACTATCCTCGTTGACTATCCCTTTCATAAGTTTCGCTGTTTCAAGTTCATTGCTTGGACAAAACGGCCTGTACACCGATCGGGACGACCCGTAGACCGATCGGGTCGACCCGTAGACCGATCGTGATGACCCGTAGACCGTGCTGGTCGACCCGTACACCGATCGGGAGGACCCATAGACCGATCGGGACGACCCGTGGAGCGCCGACCGTGAATGGCCCGGAGACCGATCGGGAATCGCCGTTCTTGCACTTGTTTCGAATCATAGTGCGAAAGCACTCAACGGTACATTTAAAATAAGAACGAACGAGGATCGGAACCCACGCGAAGATGAGCACGATTCTCAACGGTCTTTTTCGTGTTCGGCACGGACATAGCTCGTTGTGTTGAATAATAATAATAATAATAAGAATAATAACAACAACAACAACAACAACAACAATAATAATAATAATATTAATGATAATATTAATGATAATAATAATAATAATAATAATAATAATAATAATAATAATATTAATAATAATAATAATAATAATAATAATCGAAAATGAAAAAAAAAAAAAAAAAATTCGGACAGTAGGAATCGCGATAATCCATTCACGCGCGTCACTACATCAATGACGAGGCCTTTGGCTACGCTAAGTGAGTCACAGATACTCCCGCCATTTACCGGCACGTGCTGAGATCTCGCTTGAAACGCAATTGTCGCGAGCATCGGAAAATTACGCAAAGTCCTGACTATCCTCGTTGACTATCCCTTTCATAAGTTTCGCTGTTTCAAGCGCATTGCTTGGACAAAACGGCCTGTACACTGATCGGGACGACCCGTAGACCGATCGGGTCGACCCGTAGACCGATCGTGATGACCCGTAGACCGTGCTGGTCGACCCGTACACCGATCGGGAGGACCCATAGACCGATCGGGACGACCCGTGGAGCGCCGACCGTGAATGGCCCGGAGACCGATCGGGAATCGCCGTTCTTGCACTTGTTTCGAATCATAGTGCGAAAGCACTCAACGGTACATTTAAAATAAGAACGAACGAGGATCGGAACCCACGCGAAGATGAGCACGATTCTCAACGGTCTTTTTCGTGTTCGGCACGGACATAGCTCGTTGTGTTGAATAATAATAATAACAACAACAACACCAACAACAATAATAATAATAATAATATTAATGATAATAATAATAATAATAATAATAATAATAATAATAATAATAATAATAATAATAATAATAATAATAATAATAATAATCATCGAAAATGAAAAAAAAAAAAAAAAAAAAAAAATTCGGACAGTAGAAATCGCGATAATCCATTCACGCGCGTCACTACATCAATGACGAGGCCTTTGGCTACGCTAAGTGAGTCACAGATACTCCCGCCATCTACCGGCACGTGCTGAGATCTCGCTTGAAACGCAATTGTCGCGAGCATCGGAAAATTACGCAAAGTCCTGACTATCCTCGTTGACTATCCCTTTCATAAGTTTCGCTGTTTCAAGTTCATTGCTTGGACAAAACGGCCTGTACACCGATCGGGACGACCCGTAGACCGATCGGGTCGACCCGTAGACCGATCGGGTCGACCCGTAGACCGATCGTGATGACCCGTAGACCGTGCTGGTCGACCCGTACACCGATCGGGAGGACCCATAGACCGATCGGGACGACCCGTGGAGCGCCGACCGTGAATGGCCCGGAGACCGATCGGGAATCGCCGTTCTTGCACTTGTTTCGAATCATAGTGCGAAAGCACTCAACGGTACATTTAAAATAAGAACGAACGAGGATTGGAACCCACGCGAAGATGAGCACGATTCTCAACGGTCTTTTTCGTGTTCGGCACGGACATAGCTCGTTGTGTTGAATAATAATAATAATAATAATAATAATAACAACAACAACAACAATAATAATAATATTAATGATAATATTAATGATAATAATAATAATAATAATAATAATAATAATAATAATAATAATAATAATAATAATAATAATAATAATAATAATAATAATAATAATCATCGAAAATGAAAAAAAAAAATAAAAAAAATTTGAGTGTGTGGAACCACACACGATAGAAGTGAATACTTGTATGCATTTCGCTGGCGCGATAAATTATTTCTGCCGATGATTCCAGAGAGAAAGAGAGAGAGCGAGAAGGGGAGGAGAGGAAGAGTCAGTAATCGAATTATGAATTGGCAAGAAAGTCGAAAGTAGCCTGCACGTTGATATTTGTGTTTTCCAAAAATTTTTTTATTTATCAAGGGGGGGGGGGGGGGGCGTAAGGGCTGGAGCGTAAACATCTTTTCTTATAAATATGGATGGAGCAAATTACTCAAACCTTTTGAACATTATTAAGTATTATTTCGACGACATCCTGTAATCTTTCAATGCGTAAATATCGACAAACAAGCCGGTGACAAAGCTTTTCCACGAACGTCTTTGGTAAAAAACGATTTGCAGTGTTAACTATATCTCAGCTGAAAATTATCTGAAATCAAAGACCATTCAAATGTAGCCAAAATATCATGAAATCCTCCCCCCTACGTTCTCTGATTATTATTCTTTCATTTTTAAAGTTTTGGTGGTCATTGAAAGTGAAAACTGCCATTTTTCATGAAAAATGACCATGACATTTTCACTTCAAATGACCACCAAAAATGTAAGAATGAAAAAAAATCAGAGACCGTAAAGGGGAGGATTTGATGATACTTCTACTAAATTTAGATGATCGTTGATTTTAGATAATTTTCAGCTGAGATTAACACCGCAAATAGTTTTTTTCCAAAGACATTGTTGGAAAAGCTTTGTCACCGGCTTGTTCTTCGATATTTTCGCATAAAACAATCACAGAATGTTATCGAAATGATACGTAATGATGGGTAAAAGGTTTGAATGAATTATTTCTATTTATTTAATTATGAAAAAAATCGCAGAAGTGTTTTTTTTACGCTCCAGCCCTTACCCGCCCTTTCAGATCCCGAACGTTTGGGCCACGTTCTCTCTCGCTCCGCCGCGAGCGCCCATGGCGCTATCTCTCTCGCACGAGGTCTCTCCGTACTAACACACGTATACTCCGGGTATACTGCCGATGACGAGGCACGCGATCCTGCCCCCTCTCTGCATTGACTCGCTCGCTCTCACTCGCATACCCACGGCTCACGCATCATTCTCGTCCCCTCTCTCTCTTCTTTCATTCCTTCATTCTCTTGTCCCGTCCTACAACGCGCTGGCTGGCGAGCCGATCCTGTGTCGTTTAAGAAGTATTCACTTCAAAAAAAATTCGGACAGTAGGAATCGCGATAATCCATTCACGCGCGTCACTACATCAATGACGAGGCCTTTGGCTACGCTAAGTGAGTCACAGATACTCCCGCCCTTTACCGGCACGTGCTGAGATCTCGCTTGAAACGCAATTGTCGCGAGCATCGGAAAATTACGCAAAGTCCTGACTATCCTCGTTGACTATCCCTTTCATAAGTTTCGCTGTTTCAAGCGCATTGCTTGGACAAAACGGCCTGTACACCGATCGGGACGACCCGTAGACCGATCGGGTCGACCCGTAGACCGATCGTGATGACCCGTAGACCGTGCTGGTCGACCCGTACACCGATCGGGAGGACCCATAGACCGATCGGGACGACCCGTGGAGCGCCGACCGTGAATGGCCCGGAGACCGATCGGGAATCGCCGTTCTTGCACTTGTTTCGAATCATAGTGCGAAAGCACTCAACGGTACATTTAAAATAAGAACGAACGAAGATCGGAACCCACGCGAAGATGAGCACGATTCTCAACGGTCTTTTTCGTGTTCGGCACGGACATAGCTCGTTGTGTTGAATAATAATAATAATAATAATAATAATAACAACAACAACAACAACAACAATAATAATAATAATATTAATGATAATATTAATGATAATATTAATGATAATAATAATAATAATAATAATAATAATAATAATAATAATAATAATAATAATAATAATAATAATAATAATAATAATAATAATAATAATAATAATAATAATCATCGAAAATGAAAAAAAAAAAAAAAAAATTCGGACAGTAGGAATCGCGATAATCCATTCACGCGCGTCACTACATCAATGACGAGGCCTTTGGCTACGCTAAGTGAGTCACAGATACTCCCGCACTTTACCGGCACGTGCTGAGATCTCGCTTGAAACGCAATTGTCGCGAGCATCGGAAAATTACGCAAAGTCCTGACTATCCTCGTTGACTATCCCTTTCATAAGTTTCGCTGTTTCAAGCGCATTGCTTGGACAAAACGGCCTGTACACCGATCAGGACGACCCGTAGACCGATCGGGTCGACCCGTAGACCGATCGTGATGACCCGTAGACCGTGCTGGTCGACCCGTACACCGATCGGGAGGACCCATAGACCGATCGGGATGACCCGTGGAGCGCCGACCGTGAATGGCCCGGAGACCGATCGGGAATCGCCGTTCTTGCACTTGTTTCGAATCATAGTGCGAAAGCACTCAACGGTACATTTAAAATAAGAACGAACGAAGATCGGAACCCACGCGAAGATGAGCACGATTCTCAACGGTCTTTTTCGTGTTCGGCACGGACATAGCTCGTTGTGTTGAATAATAATAATAATAATAATAATAATAACAACAACAACAACAACAACAATAATAATGATAATATTAATGATAATAATAATAATAATAATAATAATAATAATAATAATAATAATCATCGAAAATGAAAAAAAAAAAAAAAATTCGGACAGTAGGAATCGCGATAATCCATTCACGCGCGTCACTACATCAATGACGAGGCCTTTGGCTACGCTAAGTGAGTCACAGATACTCCCGCCATTTACCGGCACGTGCTGAGATCTCGCTTGAAACGCAATTGTCGCGAGCATCGGAAAATTACGCAAAGTCCTGACTATCCTCGTTGACTATCCCTTTCATAAGTTTCGCTGTTTCAAGCGCATTGCTTGGACAAAACGGCCTGTACACCGATCGGGACGACCCGTAGACCGATCGGGTCGACCCGTAGACCGATCGTGATGACCCGTAGACCGTGCTGGTCGACCCGTACACCGATCGGGAGGACCCATAGACCGATCGGGACGACCCGTGGAGCGCCGACCGTGAATGGCCCGGAGACCGATCGGGAATCGCCGTTCTTGCACTTGTTTCGAATCATAGTGCGAAAGCACTCAACGGTACATTTAAAATAAGAACGAACGAGGATCGGAACCCACGCGAAGATGAGCACGATTCTCAACGGTCTTTTTCGTGTTCGGCACGGACATAGCTCGTTGTGTTGAATAATAATAATAATAATAATAATAATAACAACAACAACAACAACAACAACAACAATAATAATAATAATATTAATGATAATATTGATGATAATAATAATAATAATAATAACAATAATAATAATAATAATAATAATAATAATAATAATCATCGAAAATGAAAAAAAAAAAAAAAAAAAAATTCGGACAGTAGGAATCGCGATAATCAATTCACGCGCGTCACTACATCAATGACGAGGCCTTTGGCTACGCTAAGTGAGTCACAGATACTCCCGCCATTTACCGGCACGTGCTGAGATCTCGCTTGAAACGCAATTGTCGCGGGCATCGGAAAATTACGCAAAGTCCTGACTATCCTCGTTGACTATCCCTTTCATAAGTTTCGCTGTTTCAAGCGCATTGCTTGGACAAAACGGCCTGTACACCGATCGGGACGACCCGTAGACCGATCGGGTCGACCCGTAGACCGATCGTGATGACCCGTAGACCGTGCTGGTCGACCCGTACACCGATCGGGAGGACCCATAGACCGATCGGGACGACCCGTGGAGCGCCGACCGTGAATGGCCCGGAGACCGATCGGGAATCGCCGTTCTTGCACTTGTTTCGAATCATAGTGCGAAAGCACTCAACGGTACATTTAAAATAAGAACGAACGAGGATCGGAACCCACGCGAAGATGAGCACGATTCTCAACGGTCTTTTTCGTGTTCGGCACGGACATAGCTCGTTGTGTTGAATAATAATAATAATAATAATAATAATAACAACAACAACAACAATAATAATAATATTAATGATAATATTAATGATAATAATAATAATAATAATAATAATAATAATAATAATAATAATAATAATAATAATAATAATAATAATCATCGAAAATGAAAAAAAAAAATAAAAAAAATTTGAGTGTGTGGAACCACACACGATAGAAGTGAATACTTGTATGCATTTCGCTGGCGCGATAAATTATTTCTGCCGATGATTCCAGAGAGAAAGAGAGAGAGCGAGAAGGGGAGGAGAGGAAGAGTCAGTAATCGAATTATGAATTGGCAAGAAAGTCGAAAGTAGCCTGCACGTTGATATTTGTGTTTTCCAAAAATTTTTTTATTTATCAAGGGGGGGGGGGCGTAAGGGCTGGAGCGTAAACATCTTTTCTTATAAATATGGATGGAGCAAATTACTCAAACCTTTTGAACATTATTAAGTATTATTTCGACGACATCCTGTAATCTTTCAATGCGTAAATATCGACAAACAAGCCGGTGACAAAGCTTTTCCACGAACGTCTTTGGTAAAAAACGATTTGCAGTGTTAACTATATCTCAGCTGAAAATTATCTGAAATCAAAGACCATTCAAATGTAGCCAAAATATCATGAAATCCTCCCCCCTACGTTCTCTGATTATTATTCTTTCATTTTTAAAGTTTTGGTGGTCATTGAAAGTGAAAACTGCCATTTTTCATGAAAAATGACCATGACATTTTCACTTCAAATGACCACCAAAAATGTAAGAATGAAAAAAAATCAGAGACCGTAAAGGGGAGGATTTGATGATACTTCTACTAAATTTAGATGATCGTTGATTTTAGATAATTTTCAGCTGAGATTAACACCGCAAATAGTTTTTTTCCAAAGACATTGTTGGAAAAGCTTTGTCACCGGCTTGTTCTTCGATATTTTCGCATAAAACAATCACAGAATGTTATCGAAATGATACGTAATGATGGGTAAAAGGTTTGAATGAATTATTTCTATTTATTTAATTATGAAAAAAATCGCAGAAGTGTTTTTTTTACGCTCCAGCCCTTACCCGCCCTTTCAGATCCCGAACGTTTGGGCCACGTTCTCTCTCGCTCCGCCGCGAGCGCCCATGGCGCTATCTCTCTCGCACGAGGTCTCTCCGTACTAACACACGTATACTCCGGGTATACTGCCGATGACGAGGCACGCGATCCTGCCCCCTCTCTGCATTGACTCGCTCGCTCTCACTCGCATACCCACGGCTCACGCATCATTCTCGTCCCCTCTCTCTCTTCTTTCATTCCTTCATTCTCTTGTCCCGTCCTACAACGCGCTGGCTGGCGAGCCGATCCTGTGTCGTTTAAGAAGTATTCACTTCAAAAAAAATTCGGACAGTAGGAATCGCGATAATCCATTCACGCGCGTCACTACATCAATGACGAGGCCTTTGGCTACGCTAAGTGAGTCACAGATACTCCCGCCCTTTACCGGCACGTGCTGAGATCTCGCTTGAAACGCAATTGTCGCGAGCATCGGAAAATTACGCAAAGTCCTGACTATCCTCGTTGACTATCCCTTTCATAAGTTTCGCTGTTTCAAGCGCATTGCTTGGACAAAACGGCCTGTACACCGATCGGGACGACCCGTAGACCGATCGGGTCGACCCGTAGACCGATCGTGATGACCCGTAGACCGTGCTGGTCGACCCGTACACCGATCGGGAGGACCCATAGACCGATCGGGACGACCCGTGGAGCGCCGACCGTGAATGGCCCGGAGACCGATCGGGAATCGCCGTTCTTGCACTTGTTTCGAATCATAGTGCGAAAGCACTCAACGGTACATTTAAAATAAGAACGAACGAAGATCGGAACCCACGCGAAGATGAGCACGATTCTCAACGGTCTTTTTCGTGTTCGGCACGGACATAGCTCGTTGTGTTGAATAATAATAATAATAATAATAATAATAACAACAACAACAACAACAACAATAATAATAATAATATTAATGATAATATTAATGATAATAATAATAATAATAATAATAATAATAATAATAATAATAATAATAATAATAATAATAATAATAATCATCGAAAATGAAAAAAAAAAAAAAAAAATTCGGACAGTAGGAATCGCGATAATCCATTCACGCGCGTCACTACATCAATGACGAGGCCTTTGGCTACGCTAAGTGAGTCACAGATACTCCCGCACTTTACCGGCACGTGCTGAGATCTCGCTTGAAACGCAATTGTCGCGAGCATCGGAAAATTACGCAAAGTCCTGACTATCCTCGTTGACTATCCCTTTCATAAGTTTCGCTGTTTCAAGCGCATTGCTTGGACAAAACGGCCTGTACACCGATCAGGACGACCCGTAGACCGATCGGGTCGACCCGTAGACCGATCGTGATGACCCGTAGACCGTGCTGGTCGACCCGTACACCGATCGGGAGGACCCATAGACCGATCGGGATGACCCGTGGAGCGCCGACCGTGAATGGCCCGGAGACCGATCGGGAATCGCCGTTCTTGCACTTGTTTCGAATCATAGTGCGAAAGCACTCAACGGTACATTTAAAATAAGAACGAACGAAGATCGGAACCCACGCGAAGATGAGCACGATTCTCAACGGTCTTTTTCGTGTTCGGCACGGACATAGCTCGTTGTGTTGAATAATAATAATAATAATAATAATAATAACAACAACAACAACAACAACAATAATAATGATAATATTAATGATAATAATAATAATAATAATAATAATAATAATAATAATCATCGAAAATGAAAAAAAAAAAAAAAATTCGGACAGTAGGAATCGCGATAATCCATTCACGCGCGTCACTACATCAATGACGAGGCCTTTGGCTACGCTAAGTGAGTCACAGATACTCCCGCCATTTACCGGCACGTGCTGAGATCTCGCTTGAAACGCAATTGTCGCGAGCATCGGAAAATTACGCAAAGTCCTGACTATCCTCGTTGACTATCCCTTTCATAAGTTTCGCTGTTTCAAGCGCATTGCTTGGACAAAACGGCCTGTACACCGATCGGGACGACCCGTAGACCGATCGGGTCGACCCGTAGACCGATCGTGATGACCCGTAGACCGTGCTGGTCGACCCGTACACCGATCGGGAGGACCCATAGACCGATCGGGACGACCCGTGGAGCGCCGACCGTGAATGGCCCGGAGACCGATCGGGAATCGCCGTTCTTGCACTTGTTTCGAATCATAGTGCGAAAGCACTCAACGGTACATTTAAAATAAGAACGAACGAGGATCGGAACCCACGCGAAGATGAGCACGATTCTCAACGGTCTTTTTCGTGTTCGGCACGGACATAGCTCGTTGTGTTGAATAATAATAATAATAATAATAATAATAACAACAACAACAACAACAACAACAACAATAATAATAATAATATTAATGATAATATTGATGATAATAATAATAATAATAATAATAACAATAATAATAATAATAATAATAATAATAATAATAATAATAATCATCGAAAATGAAAAAAAAAAAAAAAAAAAAATTCGGACATAAATTGTATGGCAACAGATCGCCAGATCTGCTGTACGGGACCGCGCCAATCAGGCATACCCTCCATTCCATCTACATCAGCGAGTGCACCACTTTCCAAAGGGCGGGCAATGGAAAAATCCTTTGGTTTCCGCTGGCGTACTTAGCGGAGAGAGCAGTTTGGCTACGCCGAGATCCGAGCCCGGACAACGGGAGGCACTGAGCACTCACGCGGTCCAAACGTAGGATCTCGTCGTACTCACGGGGCACCACGGGAAGGCCTGCTCCCTGTGTCCCGCCCGGACACAAACCCAGAAATGGAAGGAACAAAGGATGGGAGTTTAGGGTCTTGTAACTACGTCTTACGTAAGGGAGTTGTGTAGTGTATGTAGGTTGTGTTGAGGGTAATCTCTCGTGTAGGAATTGTGTTTCTGTTTGCGTCGTTCTGTGTTATTGTATGTTGTCCCCAAAGTCGGGGTGAACGTGTTGTGTCGTCTGTAAGTGTCTAAGTTGGTGTAAAACGTTCCCCTAGAAATGCCTATCGCCCTATGTGTTTTCGTGTTACCCTATTCTATTCACCGAACCGACGGATGATCCGCGAAGATTACGGGTCCGCCGGTCCATCACCGAGGCGTCCGACATTGCCTCGGCTTGGTGACACGGTGGGACTTGTTCGCGTTCGAGACCCTCGGAGGACAATCCTCATACTACGCCTATCCCAACCCCATTTTCCCCAGTCGCACTTATAGTAAAATGAAGCTAATGCTAAGGCTAGCTAATCCATCGCACCTGCCGATAGTGCCGCTTCCGCATCGCTCTTAATCACAAGAGCATCCCTAACGAACCTAGCAAAGACCTCGAATGCCTCGGGAGACGACACCAGGTGCCGAGCGGCCTCCGGCCATCCGAGTCCACCTATAAGTCCCTGCAGAGTCGCTCTCTCGTCCTCGAAGTTTGGGCATTCGAGAAGCACGTGCATGACTGTCTCCGGCACATTGCAAGTCACACAGTTCTCACCTTCCACGAGACCCAACGACGCGAGCCGAGCTCGGAAGTTGCCGTGTCCGGTGAGAGCCTGAGCAACGTAGTAATCTGGCCGGAGCCAGACCGCAGCAAGCCTCTCTCGAATGTTCCCGAAGAAGGCGAATGTGGTACGGCCTTTCAGCGAAGATTGCCATCGAGCCTGCCACATAGTATTCACCTCAGCCCTTATCGATTTCTTCGCACTATCTTCGCTATGACGGATCAACGCACCATTGATGGTGGCGTCGCGGCCTATTCTAATCTGATAACGCGCGCGAAATTCCTCTAATAGCAGATCAATGGGAGGCACTCCCGCCACCACACACAGCGATTCGAATGACGCTGTTCGGTAGGCGTTCGTGACCGCGATAAGAGCCGTCCTCTGTATAGAACGAAGCACACGGAGGTCGCCACCCGTGCAGAGGTCTGACCAACCGGCCGCGGCAAAACCGACAGTCGAGAGGAAGACGCCCCTGTACACGGTGCGGAGGGCATCGTATCGCAGTCCCCATTCGGCTCCTGCTAATTTTTTCATACCTTCGAAGAGGTTCCCGATTTTGCCACGCAGATAAGTGCAGTGGGTCCTAATTTTTAATCCTTTATCAAAGTGTACCCCCAGGTATCTAACGCTATCTTTGAATTTAATCCGCGAGTTTCCGATTTTAATTAATGGGGGACGTCTAGCCAAATCTGGACGGCGAAAAGCACGGCGCACGCGGTCAGGACGGTCTCCTCCCCGTCTTCCTACAGGTTCTGGTCGCCTCCATCCGCTTTTTAAAACGATTGCCTCAGTCTTACGCTCCGACAGCGTAAGCTTGGCCGATGCGCACCAACCAACGATCCTATCGACCACGGTTTGTGCCCTAAGCTCTATTTCCTTACGAGTGTTCCCTGTTACGAGCACGAGAAGATCATCGGCGTACGCTATAAAATTTCCCGGAATTATATCCCCCAATATCGCGAGTAGTTCGTCAAACATAATATTCCAGCAGAGAGGACCGAGGACGGAGCCTTGAGGGCATCCCTTCGTCGCCTGTTTCGACACGCTAACGTTCCCTACAGCTATTCCTACTCTACGATCGTCGAAGTAGCTCTTGATGACCTCGAAGACATTCCTAGAGCACTCCCGACGACGGAGACCTGTCAATACTAGAGGCCACCACACGTTGTCAAAAGCACCCGATATGTCGAAGAGCAGCGCCACAGCGTAGAGGCCTTCGCAGGCACCCACCATGCGGCGCAGCTCCACGACCGCGTCTTCGACCGACTTGCCCGGGGTGAAACCGAACTGTCGGTCGGAGACCCTCTCAGTTGCCATTGCACTTGACGCGAGTCGCACCTTGAGAAGTTTTTCGAAGAGTTTACCTACAACGGAGAGGAGACAGATGGGCCTATATGACTTTGGGTCCTTCACGTCCTTGTCCTGGCCTTTCAGAAGAACTCTGAGGGAGCCCCTCTTCCAGGCCGAGGGAAAGACGCCCCACTGAAGGCACCCGTTGAACAAACGGACCAGATGATCGGGGATCGTGGCGAAGGCCGTTTTCAGGACCTCGACCTCAACAAGATCGAGCCCTGGGGCCTTGCCATTCTTGAAAGTGCGGAGCGCTTTCGCCACCTCCGCTCGAGTGAATGGGGTCGCATCGGGAGTATCGAGCGCGTCACGAGCACTCTCCCTAACCTCCGTCTGCTGCGCTGTATCTTCTTGGGGAAGATCATCTGGGACGTGCGTGTCCAGGAGGCAGCTGGCGGACTTTTCCATGTCCATTGAGATGTCATCGCCACACCGAATTGTACTGAGGACCGTATCAACACCGAATTTCTTCGCCTGGAGCTTGTAGACGATGCCCCAAGGCTCCGAATTTCCGTGCGATGTGACGAATTTTCTCCAGCTCTCGCGCTTGGTCCGTTTCACCTCGCGGCTGTACGCACGCAGAGAATCCCGATATTCCCGCAGCCGACGATGGTGTTCCGGGCCTTCGCGACCTACCCTCTGAACAGCCCGCTTATTACGGTACGCGATTCGCTTCATAGTCGTGAGCTTAGGTGTCCACCATGGATTGGACTTTCTAAATTTACGCTTTCTAGGCATCGACGCCTCGCAGGCGACCGTAAGGACGCCGGTCAGCGTCTCCGCCATCCTATCAACCGCTTCCCCAGAATCCAACACGAGTCCCTCCAGTTGAGCCCTCGAAAGGTCTGCGAGGGTCCCAGCGAACCGGTTCCAGTCGGCCCTCCTTACGTTGAACCGACTGGGCCCGGAGCTCTGATCTTCCGCAGCGACTTTCGGAAGTCGCAATCGGATGTCCAGGGCGTTATGATCGCTCGAAGTCCAGTCTGCCCTGACCTTCCATTCCCTGACGAATCGGGTAATGTTGGATGACACCATGGTGACGTCGATGTGTGACTCACCCATTGCCGTCCAGAAAGTCGGACCCTGAGCCGCGTCATTTACTACCTGAAGTCCAAACTCGCCGATGAATCTTTCAAGGAGCACCCCACGACGATTTGAGGCTTGCGCTCCCCAAAGTGTCGACCGAGCGTTACTATCTAACCCGATAAGAATTCTCCTCCCCCTCAGACAACGAAGCACCATAGCGAGTAGTCGAGGTGCTGCTCGATATCGTCTCTCCACTGAAAATAGTGTGAGATAACATACATCGAGAAGCCGGGAGCATGTACTTCCGCACAAACACAGTGGGTCGTACTGAGTTGAGAAACGATGACCATCTGGAATGCTGGGTTGACGAGTGCCACTGCTGCCCACGGGATGTCCGTCGCCACAGCAGCTACCCTGATTCCAGTCCCTAATCCGAACATTGTCTGACCTTGGGATCGCATCGCAACGTACGGCTCCTGAAGAAGCAGCACGTCGAGACGCTTACCCGCAGCCAGCTCGCGAACCTCACCTGTAACTACAGCCGAACGACGCATGTTCAACTGCAGAATCCTAATATCCATGGTAAAAGCCGTCGCGCGCGTGGCTATATTAAACGGGACCTGTGGGGGACCTACTACGGAGGGGGGAATTTCCTGAACGAGGTTGTTGCGCTCGACCACGGTAGGCCGAGGCGCAACCCTATCGCAACGGTCCAGTTCGACCTGAACATCCCGGAGGCACGGTGCCTGTGTCACGCTGACTCTACCTAACGCGTAGCTAACCGAACGAGAAAAACGAGAAACGCGAGATACGCCCGAATCGCACCTATCTAACACAACGACGGCACGAAGACCGAGACCTGGGACCCGGGCCCCGCCGCAATCCGGTCCGGCACCCCTCACGTCGACGGGCCGCAGTGCTTGCCGATGATCCGGCGCAGCAGCCGCTCGGGACCTCGCCACAGAGCGGGTGACCGGTCCTGCGACGGGGTGGGCTGCTGCTCCTCTCACTGCGGTCGTCGACTGTTCGTCGATGACCTGCTCCAAAGAGGAAGCCCCGACCCGGAAATTCGAATGCGGGGCGAGTTTGCTTCCGGAATATTTTCCCTCTCTAGAGCTGGCCATCTTTTGTTGTTGGTGCGGGGTTGCCGCCGGTGATGAACCTGTAAGGGTTAAAAAGAGATTAGTAAGACCTGTAGGGAATAAAATTAATTAGTGGGACCTGTGGAGAAAATAAAATAATTAGTGAACCTGTAAACCAAAGAAAAGAATTAATGGATCCTCCGGTTCCCGCATTCGAAGAGCCTTTCGACTCCTCAAACGTGGGGCCCGGTAGGATTTATAGCGGCTTGCCTCATGATCCGTTACTCTTGCGGGCAACGGAGCAGGAGAACGAGCCACTAGGGTCAGGGAAAACAAGAGGGGGAGGGGGGGAGAAATACGGTGAACCAGAGGGAGTCAATCAACGGCACTAATACCCCGCGCAACACCAGAGCCCGGACACACAGACCGCGTCACAACACTGTCGAGTTCTCAGCTCACTTCTTCTTAGAGGTTCTATTCGTCATCCTGCCGATGGGTATCGCAGTCGGATTAAATCGTTATCGTTCAACGACAAGTTCCCGACAGCGCAATGTCGCGAGTCCAGGCCCTAGCAGAAGGAGGCGTTAAGGCACCCCCGAAAGGCACCCCCCTAGAACACCGTTCGCCGGAAACTTTTTGACATCTCACCCCGAATTGACTTCGGAGTGGGATTTGACAGCCAAGGCGCCTCGTGAAGGCAAGTTTCTCGACTTGACACTGGAGAGGCTATGTATGACGCATCCAATGCCCGGGATGCACACCCATACCCCCCATTGAACGCGGCGTCGCTACTGTTCTCACGGGTTCAACCGCTCGAGTTGTGCCGAACACCGGTGCGACATCGTAGGGTCAAGGTACAGGCGCAGCATCCCCGCCAGCCGGTAGATAGGGACAGAGGGAATCTCGTTAATCCATTCATGCGCGTCACTAATTAGATGACGAGGCATTTGGCTACAACCCGTATTGGATCTCGCTAATCGTTGAATCCGGTAGGACCCTCCGACCAACGAGCTCCAGATAGACTTCCCGGGTATAACCGCCCGGTACGGCTTCAAACTTAACAACTTACATTAAAACGCGGACTATGTCCGTACCACCAATCTACCGATCCCCTAGCGAGGGATCGCATCAACGAGCTTCGAAAAATTAGAAGAACAGAGTCATTTAGCTAGTCTAAATGTTTACGGATCTTAGCCACCACTTGGTGTTTACAGGGAAAACCACGTGAAGGTGTCCGCCCGAGTTTTTCTCGGCTCTGCCGCCGTGGCAAGCATTCTTGATCATTATTTTATGCTGCCTCAAAGTTACGACTCGCATCTCCGAGTGGTTTTAACCATCTCTTCGAGCTATTGCATTTAATATGACATCGAGCGACTGATGTCTTCTATAATTTCAATCTTATTTCATTTCGTTACCGTTTACCTCTTGCTTATACCTTTTGCCTTTCATCAGTTGTTGTCGATGAATTCGTTGGCGATTTCGATCGAGGAACGCAGTGCCAACATGGAGATAGTTAGTAAGTCTCCCCGACCTAGGCCGAGTCTTTGCAGGCCTATTCTTGTCTGGTATGGTATTGCTCCTCTGCTCCCAACTACAATCGGTAGTACCGATGTCTTTTGGCATCCGAGGCGGATCTTGATGAGCTCCGCCGTCGTGTGGTATTTTTCCTCTTTTTCCTTGGCCGCTTGGGCGAGGTAGTTTCGGTTCTCATAGCGTACTGTAACATCTGCGATTATTACTTCGTTTTCATCCAGTCTTATCACAAGATCTGGTTTCTTTAATTCTCCAAGTTCGTTTATCGTGGGTTCCACAAACACAGTGTGTTTCCTGGCAACCTTTGTAGCTATAAACTCGTTGATCGAGTTATGTCTTCTTATTCTCGAGTCTTTGGTTGAATCGCATTGTCCTAATATATGGCCGATTGTTTCCGGACACCGATGGCATCGTCTGCATTTTACATCGAGTCTAGCGTTGGTCCTTGCTAGCACTACTTTTGTGCCAAACGTATTTGTTCTTAGTTTTATTGCGTCTGTAAGACGATTGTTCTTAAGTAAGTTTGGTCTTTTCAGCCATGTGTTCCCAATCGGGTCGTTTCTGAAGTCAGAGACTCCTTGTCCTTGTGAGTGAAGAGACGCCCAATCGTCAGTTTCTTTCCGGGCTGTCTTTCTCTTCAGGTCCTCAAGCTCTGCTTTATTCGTCGGGAGTGTGCTGCCTAGGGCTATAGCACATCTCCTTGCTTCTCCCTCGATCTTTCCTCTGGCGACTACGTTTTGAACGGTATCGTCCTGGCTTCCAGTCATCATCAGATGCATATTTATTGTGGCCAGCTGTATGGCTCTTTCAAATTTTATAAGTCCTAGACCTCCTCGGGCTTTCGCAGTATAGAAGAAACCCGTTGCTGTCGAGGTGACTAGGTGAAGCATCTCTTTTACTTCTGATCTGATCATTTGATCGATCATTTTCAGTGTTCCTTTTGCTGGTCGGTTGTTCGACAGCGAGTATATAAATCGTGGCAAAATATACGTCTGGAGCAGCTCGATCTTTTGATAGGGCTTGAGCTTCAGTCGTTTCACGTTTTTCACTGTTTGCGTGATGACCGGGAATTCAGTTCCCTTTACCAATCCGCTCCATGGGCCTACCCGTACCCCTAAGTATTGTAGCGTGTCTTCTACGCTTATATGCGGTATTGGTTCCGTTTTTACCTTTAGTTTGGGATCTGTGATGTACCAAGTTTTTGACTTAGCACATATCTCGAAAGTACTACATTTTTGAGTAGACAACGACATTCCCAACTCATCGAGAAATGCCGTAACCACATCGAGTTGTTGCTGGGCTTCTAGCTTATTTTCGCCCAACAGTACGAGATCGTCGGCAAATGCCAAGATTGAAGTCTCGGCGTCTTCGATTCGTATTCCTTTTGTTTTGTAGTCCACTAGTTCAAGTAGCTCGTCTATTGCGAGATTGAACAACAGTGGTGATAGAGGGTCTCCCTGTTTGACTCCTCTTTTCAATTCTATTTCGACGTCTTCGTCTTCACCTCTTATCAGCGTCGTGCAGCCATCATACATTTTTGCTATGTAGTTACATAGAAGACTCGGCACACCTTTTCTCCTGAGTCCTGGCTTGATACTCGCATGTGGTATCGTGTCAAACGCTTTTGAGACGTCCAAAACCGTCACTACGCCTCCTTTCTTCGCTTTTGCGGCGATTATTGCTTCGTTTAATATCGCTATATTGAGGCTACACCCATTTTCGGCAGTGAAGCCTTTTTGCCGGGGAGATTGTCTTACAAACTGACGCAGTTTCGTATCGATGATTGCCGAGAATATTCGGGCCATCATTGAGCCGACTGTTATCGGTCTCCAGTTCTTGATGTCAGTTTCGTCTTTTCCAGCTTTGGGTATGAGTGTCGTTCTATTCTTTTTCCATTCCTTGGGATAATACCCTTCCCTCGTCAGTACATTATACAACAGAGCCAAAGTTTCTGGTAGACCGGCTTTGGTCAAATGGCATTTCTTTACTTTGTCGATGCCTGGGGCTGAGCTGTTCTTTATTTTCGCAATACGTCCCTTGACGTCCTCAACCTTAATGGTTCCGAAGATTTCGATCATGTCGAGCTCCTCATCTACCTCCGATTGTGCCAAGTTTGGACCCGCGTGCCCCCAGAGTTCTCCGTATAGGAGCCTTATCGCACTTGCTTTTGGTGGTTCCTTTCTCATTTCTGTGTATGAGAAATCGCCGTTCGTTGCCATTTCCGCTAACTTCTTTGGGCAATTGTTGTATAAGTCTTGGCACCTAGCATAGGCGAATCGATTTCTTCTATTTCGGTTCACCGGCTTCTTATGCTTGTTAGCGTTCGAGGTCTTTTTATTCACGCGTGCTCTATTGCGTGTTCTTTCCTCTTTTGGCACCAGGACTTCTACAAGTTTTGTTATTTGCGCCTCAATGTCGGCAGCAAATTCGATTGGAATACCTTTCTTGGTAATCCATGTCTGACGAATGTCGTTTCCTATTTTCGTTATCTCATTGTTCTGCTGGAAGTTCGTATTCTCGATTTCTTCCGCTAGTAGGGCAAGCCACCTTTCTTGTATTCTCGGTGCTGACCCATTGTCATCAATTGATTCATTCCTGTCACTTCTGTTGCTTGCGTCGTTTTGTTCCACGGATGTGCCTTCCGTGATGTCGCTTATTAAGCCTTCTTCGGCTTCGGCAAATTCGTCTTCTGACGATTCTATTTCGCCTTCTTCCCTTTCTATCGGCTCCTGAGGCTCGCTTCTTTCTATAAGTCGCCTTTTGTCGCTTATTTGTTTGTTCGTTTTATTTGGGAAGAAGCGCTCGAGGAATTTGTTTATGTGAGGTGTTCCTCTGTACTGCGCGTTTAAGACTCGTAGTCTTGCAGTTTCCTCCGCATTCCATACATAGGATGCTCTCCCCGGTTGACCATCTCGTCTCAGAGATTCTTGTCGTCTTGCATTTCTCAACGCGGGGTGTTCCCACCTCTCGTGTTGCGATTTCCCCGTTTGTGTGGCGAAAGCTTGTTCGCACAGATCGCATTTAAACGGGTGTCTTGTTTCCTCGATTATTTGTGGTCCCCGACATTTAGCCTTGTGTCCATACCAGTTGCGTACGCCTGGGAAGACCTTCGCACACCAGTTACATCTATAAGTGATGTTTATTTGCTGGTGCTGTTCGCTCATGTGCTTCGTCAAGTCACGCAAATTCAGAAAGCCTTGGTGTCTATTCAGCTCTCTGCAGGCCTCACAATAGGCAATGCCTTCTGCTAGGGGTACCACGATTTCCATATTCGTTTGTCCTTGTACGTCTGCCAATTCGTTTCCATTTTGCCCCTGTTCAATAGCGGACAAGTCCGCCACGGGGGACGTGGGCAATGAGTCCTCCGTGTCCGAGGCGATATCTATAATGTTATCGTATTTGTTTCCTTTAAATTTTTTATTGAGCGATCTTGTTGCTCGACTCGAGACACTTCTCCGACAGTGCAACGAGTTTGCCTTAACGGCGAGCGCTCTGCGCTAATATTCATTCATGCCTGCTTCCATGCATTTTCGGCTGGCTTATGCCGATGCTCAGCTACGCTGGCTTGGGTTTTAGACCCTTTCAAGCTTCTGATCTTATTCTTTCTCCTTGTCTCAATCTGGGGTCGGAGTCCTCCCCAGTAACGTTAGTGCGATCCTTACGATTGAAACCCCTCAGTCATTGGCCAGTTCGAGCACGATGTTCCGTGGCCAATATCTGTCGCCTGATGGTCTGCGTTACAGTTATTGCTCTTCCCTTTTCCACGCGCATTGCTTCCATTACATGGAGCGCGGGTACAGTGATTGGCCACCCAATCTGCAAAAAAAAGGAAGGTACCCCTGGCCACTGGCACTGGAGGCACCTCGATCGTCCATTCCGATTAACGAGACTCGGGGCACCGCTAGGGTGCCCCGAATCATAACCAGAATCACTAAAAGTGCTTAACGAGACTCGGGACACCTCAAGGGCGTCCCGAATCCATGTCAAATCACCTAAAGTGCTTAACGAGACTCGGGACACCTCAGAGGGCGTCCCGAATCAAGATTAAGTGGAAGATCGCGCAAACAGAACAGCGGGCACCCCGCACTATGCGAGCAAGCTCGCCAGCGGGGTTCGCCGTTCATCGCAACAACACCGGACACCCTACACTCGTAAGCGAGCTTACTGGTGGGGTTCGTTGTTGGGAAGCCTGTGACGTCGGTCACGTTGTGTCGACTGGAGTCAACGCCAACGCGTCCAGCGGTACCACGAGGAGGTGTCACTAGGCACGTCCGCCACCTCCCCGTAATTTAATGATTACATTAGGAGCATCCCCCTCGCTGTCATAGACCGCGTAAGGAGAGTCTTTTGGGGCTCTCTTGATCAGATCGCGAGAGTCCCTCCAGAGTGGTGGTTGAGCAACTTTACGCACGACGCTCGACAAGTCGGACGAACATGGACTAACCCCTCCCCGTAATTGGATATTACATTAGGAGCCGCTCCCTCGCAAATTGCGTGGAACGGTCGTAAGGAACTCAATCGAGTCCCTTAAGAGAGTCATAGTTACTCCCGCCGTTTACCCGCGCTTGCTTGAATTTCTTCACGTTGACATTCAGAGCACTGGGCAGAAATCACATTGCGTCAACACCCGCGAGGGCCATCGCAATGCTTTGTTTTAATTAGACAGTCGGATTCCTCTAGTCCGTGCCAGTTCTGAGCTGAGCGTTGAATGGCGGCCGAAGAGGACGACCAAGACGGCGTTAACCGCCAAGGAAGCCTCGCAGCAAGGAAGATCCGCGGGAGGCCAAGGCACGGGACCGAGCTCGGATCTGCAACGGAAATTCCCGTGAAGAAATTCCCATCGTTCACCTCGCCCAGGCCCGGCACGTTAGCCAAACCCGCTTCCCTAACAAGCCCGACGCGCCCCGCTCGTCAGAGCCAATCCTTATTCCGAAGTTACGGATCCAATTTGCCGACTTCCCTTACCTACATTATTCTATCGACTAGAGGCTCTTTACCTTGGAGACCTGCTGCGGATATGGGTACGAACCGGCGCGACACCTCCACGTGGCCCTCTCCTGGATTTTCAAGGTCCGAGGGGAAGATCCGGACACCGCCGCAACTGCGGTGCTCTTCGCGTTCCAAACCCTATCTCCCTGCTAGAGGTTTCCAGGGAACTCGAACGCTTATGCAGAAAAGAAAACTCTTCCCGGATCTCCCGACGGCGTCTCCAGGTCATTTTGGGTTACCCCGACGAACTCTCTTGCGAGGGCCCGAATTGTATACGGTTCCGCTGCCGGGTTCCGGAATAGGAACCGGATTCCCTTTCGCCCGACGGGTGTGACACGTAATTAGATATTACATTCTGTGACTCAAAACACCGTCATCAACATAGGATTTCTCCTAGGGCTTAGGATCGACTGACTCGTGTGCAACGGCTGTTCACACGAAACCCTTCTCCACGTGAGTCCTCCAGGGCCTCGCTGGAGTATTTGCTACTACCACCAAGATCTGCACCGACGGCGGCTCCAGGCAGGCTCACGCCCAGACCCTTCTGCGCACACCGCCGCGACCCTCCTACTCGTCAGGGCTTCATGACGGAAAATTAAAAATTCTCCGCCTCACTTGCCACTGACGGCAGAGTATAGGCGCGACGCTTCAGCGCCATCCATTTTCAGGGCTAGTTGCTTCGGCAGGTGAGTTGTTACACACTCCTTAGCGGATTCCGACTTCCATGGCCACCGTCCTGCTGTCTTAAGCAACCAACGCCTTTCATGGTATCCCATAAGCGTCGACTTAGGCGCCTTAACTCTGCGTTTGGTTCATCCCACAGCGCCAGTTCTGCTTACTAAAATTGGCCCACTTGGCACTCTGATCCGAAATCTCGTGGCTTCACTATTCAAGCAAGCCAGAGATCTCACCCATTCAAAGTTTGAGAATAGGTTGAGGTCGTTTCGGCCCCAAGGCCTCTAATCATTCGCTTTACCAGATGAGACTCGTTAAAGAGCGAGTGCCAGCTATCCTGAGGGAAACTTCGGAGGGAACCAGCTACTAGATGGTTCGATTAGTCTTTCGCCCCTATACCCAGTTCCGACGATCGATTTGCACGTCAGAATCGCTACGGACCTCCATCAGGGTTTCCCCTGACTTCGTCCTGACCAGGCATAGTTCACCATCTTTCGGGTCCCAACGTGTACGCTCTGGGTACGCCTCTTCTCGTAATGAGAACGAGACGTCCCGGGAGTGCGGGACCGACTCGTAGAGCGGCCCATCCTCCCTCGGTCGGCGCAAGGCCGACCTTCACTTTCATTGCGCCTTTAGGCTTAATAATTCCCAATGACTCGCGCACATGTTAGACTCCTTGGTCCGTGTTTCAAGACGGGTCCTGAAAGTACCCAAAGCAGTAGCGTCGCTGACCGGTATCATAATTAAGTTACAGCCAGTCCTACGACACCGTCAACCAACAGCTGGCCAGGCCCGACGACGGCGTTAGATCCGTACATTCGGGAAACACTTGCCTCGCTTGCGACGGGCCGGACGCAGTTCGAATTTTTGCGGCCGGATACCTTGCGAATACCGCCGGGCAGCCGGTCAGGCAACCGGGGGTCTGCCCCGCAGTGACGCCGTGAAGCGCCACACGAGACAGGCAACCACCCGGGCCGTAGACCGACACCCAACGGGTCGCGACGTCCTACTAGGGGAGAAGTGCACGCCGACGTTACCAGGCAATAAAAACATGCGGACGCGTACCACGGAACCGAAGTCCCGGGCATCGCGAACCGCACACGTACCAGTAACGCTGACGATGAATCTCCCCATTCGATCTTTTGGGTTTCTCAGGTTTACCCCTGAACGGTTTCACGTACTCTTGAACTCTCTCTTCAAAGTTCTTTTCAACTTTCCCTCACGGTACTTGTTCGCTATCGGTCTCGTTGTCATATTTAGCCTTAGATGGAGTTTACCACCCACTTAGAGCTGCACTCTCAAGCAACCCGACTCTAAGGAGAGATCCTCCCGAAACGCGTCTCGGTCGCTACGGGCCTGGCACCCTCTACGGGTAATTGGCCCCATTCAAGATGGACTTGGACACGAGCATACGCTTCGGGATAAGTGGATCCTCCCGAACACTACATTTCCCAGCGACAGTGCCGCGGGATTCAGTGCTGGGCTCATTCCTGTTCGCTCGCCGCTACTGGGGAAATCCTGGTTAGTTTCTTTTCCTCCGCTTAGTAATATGCTTAAATTCAGCGGGTAGTCTCGCCTGCTCTGAGGTCGTCGAATTTATTTCGTTCGATTTTTGCAACGACAAAAGCTTATTTTGTCAATCTCAAACGCGTATTTTATATAAATAAATAACGGATGAGAACCTTGGATATTGATCGTTCGACAGTCATCTTACACGCGTGTTATGTGTCTTATATGATAACCGTTTTTCTTCGCTTATCGTCCATGGCTGCGCGGTCGTATCCGTCCGTTCAAACTACAAGTAGCCCGTGGACTCGATCGACCGGCCATGTGGAATTTCGAGAAAACGATCCGTGATATAAAATTAACACGCGTCGTGACTCAATATCCGGTTCTGAATGACTTTCCGTCATACGCTCGATCGACGCTTTTATCGCGACAGAATCGTATATCGCGGTATCGATTTCACTCTACAGTGATAATCCGTGACGACGAGGCGCAGCCGTGGGCACGTTCGACATCACAATCAATGTGATGTTGCAACGCGCGTCCTCATAATCCGGAGGCTCGTCATGTCAACACCGCTCTACGGGGCTTGCCAAAGAGTAGAAAAAAATTGTGCGCGACCCAGGGGGATTCGACGGTATAAACGATCCGTTTCTTTCCCACCCTGTCGACGACTCTCATTAGATCTTTCGTACGGTCTTAAGCGAAGCACCGAATTGTCATTTCAAACGACGCCGACGCAAACGCGGGCCGAAACCCGCGTGTGTTTTATCGTCAACGAACGTTCACATATCGCTCGTAATAAGCAGTTTGTTTTATGCAAAACGACCCTCAGCCAGGCGTGGTCCGGGAATTGTATCCGTGGACCGCAATGTGCGTTCGAAATGTCGATGTTCATGTGTCCTGCAGTTCACAAGTTGACGCGCAATTAGCTGCGTTCTTCATCGACCAACGAGCCAAGTGATCCACCGTTCAGGGTAATCATTTTAAAAATTTTTGGTTTCAGTGTTCGCTCATCTCAACAAACTCGACGGAGACGCTCGATTACACATAGGAAATCGAGCATCGTCGCGACAAGATGTTTCGACAAGTTTTTTTTTTGGGAAATTCGATCGATGTGAAAGACATAAATTTTTCATGGTTTTTTTTTGTCGAAAGGTTTAAGTTTTTTTTTTTTTTGGGAAATTCCATCGATGTGGAAGACTTATAAATTTTTCATGGTGTTCTTTTGTCGAAAAATTTAAGTTTTTTTTTGGGAAAGTCGATCGATGTGAAAGACTTATAAATTTTTCATGGTGTTTTTTTTGTCGAAAAATTTAAGTTTTTTTTTGGGAAATTCGATCGATGTGAAAGACACATTTTTCATTGTGTTTTTTTTGTCGAAAAATTTAAGTTTTTTTTTGGGAAATTCGATCGATGTGAAAGACATAAATTTTTCATTGTGTTTTTTTTGTCGAAAAATTTAAGTTTTTTTTGGGAAATTCGATCGATGTAAAAGACATAAATTTTTCATGGTGTTTTTTTTGTCGAAAAATTTAAGTTTTTTTTTTGGAAATTCGATCGATGTGAAAGACAAATTTTTCATTGTTTTTTTTTTTGTCGAAAAAATTAAGTTTTTTTTTGGAAATTCGATCGATGTGAAAGACAAATTTTTCATGGTGTTTTTTTTGTCGAAAAATTTAAGTTTTTTTGGGAAATTCGATCGATGTGAAAGACATAAATTTTTCATGGTGTTTTTTTTTTGTCGAAAGGTTTGTTTTTTTTTTTTTGGGAAATTCGATCGATGTGGAAGACTTATAAATTTTTCATGGTGTTTTTTTTTGTCGAAAAATTTAAGTTTTTTTTTGGGAAATTCGATCGATGTGAAAGACACATTTTTCATTGTGTTTTTTTTCTCGAAAAATTGAAGTTTTTTTTTGGGAAATTCGATCGATGTGAAAAACATAAATTTTTCATTGTGTTTTTTTTGTCGAAAAATTTAAGTTTTTTTTTGGGAAATTCGATCGATGTGAAAGACATGAATTTTTCATGGTGTTTTTTTTGTCGAAAAATTTAAGTTTTTTTTGGGAAATTCGATCGATGTAAAAGACTTATAAATTTTTCATATTGTTTTTTTTGTCGAAAAATTTAAGTTTTTTTTTTGAAAATTCGATCGATGTGAAAGACAAATTTTTCATGGTGTTTTTTTTGTCGAAAAATTTAAGTTTTTTTGGGAAATTCGATCGATGTGAGACTTATAAATTTTTTAGTGTTTTTTTTGTCGAAAAATTTAAGTTTTTTTTTGGGAAATTCGATCGATGTGAAAGACATTTTTCATTGTGTTTTTTTTGTCGAAAAATTTAAGTTTTTTTGGGAAATTCGATCGATGTGAAAGACTTATAAATTTTTCATGGTGTTTTTTTTGTCGAAAAATTTAAGTTTTTTTTTGGGAAATTCCATCGATGTGAAAGACATAAATTTTCCATTGTTTTTTTTTTTGTCGAAAAAATTAAGTTTTTTTTTGGGAAATTCGATCGATGTGGAAGACATAAATTTTTCATGGTCTTTTTTTTGTCGAAAAATTTAATTTTTTTTTGGGAAATTCGATCGATGTGAAAGACATAAATTTTCATGGTTTTTTTTTTTGTCGAAAAATTTAAGTTCTTTTGGGAAATTCGATTGATGTGAAAAACATAAATTTTTCATTGTGTTTTTTCTGTCGAAAAATTCAAGTTTTTTTTTGGGAAATTCGATCGATGTGAAAGACATAAATTTTTCATTGTTTTTTTTGTCGAAAAATTTAAGTTTTTTTTTGGGAAATATGATCGATGTGAAAGACATAAATTTTTCATTGTGTTTTTTTTTGTCGAAAAATTTAAGTTTTTTTGGGAAATTCAATCGATGTGAAAGACATAAATTTTTCATTGTGTTTTTCTTGTCGAAAAATTTAAGTTTTTTTTTGGGAAATCCGATCGATGTGAAAGATTTATAAATTTTTCATGGTGTTTTTTTTTTGTCGAAAAATTTAAGTTTTTTTTGGGAAATTCGATCGATGTGAAAGACGTAAATTTTTCATTGTGTTTTTCTTGTCGAAAAATTTAAGTTTTTTTTTGGGAAATTCGATCGATGTGAAAGACTTATAAATTTTTCAGTGTTTTTTTTGTCGAAAAATTGAAGTTTTTCTTTGGGAAATCCGATCGATGTGAAAGACAAATTTTTCATGGTGTTTTTTTTGTCGAAAAATTTAAGTTTTTTTTTGGGAAATTCGATCGATGTGAAAGACTTATAAATTTTTCATGGTGTTTTTTTTTTGTCGAAAAATTTAAGTTTTTTTGGGAAATTCTATCGATGTGAAAGACTTATAAATTTTTCATTGTTTTTTTTTGTCGAAAAATTTAAGTTTTTTTTTGGGAAATTCGATCGATGTGAAAGACAAATTTTTCATTGTGTTTTTTTTGTCGAAAAATTTAAGTTTTTTTTTGGGAAATTCGATCGATGTGAAAGACATAAATTTTTCATGGTGTTTTTTTTGTCGAAAAATTTAAGTTTTTTTTGGGAAATTCGATCGATGTAAAAGACTTATAAATTTTTCATGGTGTTTTTTTTGTCGAAAAATTCAAGTTTCTTTTGGGAAATTCGATCGATGTGAAAGACATAAATTTTTCATGGTGTTTTTTTTGTCGAAAAATTGAAGTTTTTTTGGGAAATTCGATCGATGTGACTTATAAATTTTTCAGTGTTTTTTTTTGTCGAAAAATTTAAGTTTTTTTTCGGGAAATTCGATCGATGTGAAAGACATACATTTTTCAGTTTTTTTTTTGTCGAAAAATTTAAGTTTTTTTTGGGAAATTCGATCGATGTGAGACATAAATTTTTCAGTTTTTTTTTTGTCGAAAAATTTAAGTTTTTTTTTGGGAAATTCGATCGATGTGAAAGACTTATAAATTTTTCATGGTGTTTTTTTCGTCGAAAAATTTAAGTTTTTTCGGGGAAATTCGATCGATGTGAAAGACATAAATTTTTCATGGTGTTTTTTTTGTCGAAAAATTTAATTTTTTTTTGGGAAATTCGATCGATGTGAAAGACTTATAAATTTTTCATGGTGTTTTTTTTGTCGAAAAATTCAAGTTTTTTTTTGGGAAATTCGATCGATGTGAAAGACATAAATTTTTCATGGTGTTTTTTTTGTCGAAAAATTTAAGTTTTTTTGGGAAATTCGATCGATGTGACTTATAAATTTTTCAGTGTTTTTTTTTGTCGAAAAATTTAAGTTTTTTTTCGGGAAATTCGATCGATGTGAAAGACATACATTTTTCAGTTTTTTTTTTGTCGAAAAATTTAAGTTTTTTTTGGGAAATTCGATCGATGTGAAAGACTTATAAATTTTTCATGGTGTTTTTTTCGTCGAAAAATTTAAGTTTTTTTTGGGAAATTCGATCGATGTGAGACATAAATTTTTCAGTGTTTTTTTTTCTCGAAAAATTTAAGTTTTTTTTCGGGAAATTCGATCGATGTGAAAGACATACATTTTTCAGTTTTTTTTTTGTCGAAAAATTTAAGTTTTTTTTTGGGAAATTCGATCGATGTGAAAGACTTATAAATTTTTCATGGTGTTTTTTTCGTCGAAAAATTCAAGTTTTTTTGGGGAAATTCGATCGATGTGAGACAAATTTTTCATGGTGTTTTTTTTGTCGAAAAATTTAATTTTTTTTTGGAAAATTCGATCGATGTGAAGGACAAATTTTTCATGGTGTTTTTTTTGTCGAAAAATTTAAGTTTTTTTTTGGGAAATTCGATCGATGTGAAAGACTTATAAATTTTTCATGGTGTTTTTTTTTTGTCGGAAAATTTAAGTTTTTTTGGGAAATTCTATCGATGTAAAAGACTTATAAATTTTTCATTGTTTTTTTTTGTCGAAAAATTTAAGTTTTTTTTTGGGAAATTCGATCGATGTGAGACATAAATTTTTCATTGTGTTTTTTTTGTCGAAAAATTTAAGTTTTTTTTGGGAAATTCGATCGATGTGAAAGACTTATAAATTTTTCATGGTAGTTTTTTTTGTCGAAAAATTCAAGTTTTTTTGGGAAATTCGATCGATGTGAAAGACAAATTTTTCATGGTGTTTTTTTTGTCGAAAAATTTAAGTTTTTTTGGGAAATTCGATCGATGTGAGACTTATAAATTTTTTAGTGTTTTTTTTTGTCGAAAAATTTAAGTTTTTTTTGGGAAATTCGATCGATGTGAAAGACACATTTTTCATTGTGTTTTTTTTGTCGAAAAATTTAAGTTCTTTTGGGAAATTCGATTGATGTGAAAGACATAAATTTTTCATTGTTTTTTTTCTGTCGAAAAATTCAAGTTTTTTTTTGGGAAATTCGATCGATGTGAAAGACATGAATTTTTCATGGTGTTTTTTTTGTCGAAAAATTTAAGTTTTTTTTGGGAAATTCGATCGATGTAAAAGACATAAATTTTTCATGGTGTTTTTTTTGTCGAAAAATTTAAGTTTTTTTTTTGGAAATTCGATCGATGTGAAAGACAAATTTTTCATGGTGTTTTTTTTGTCGAAAAATTTAAGTTTTTTTGGGAAATTCGATCGATGTGGAAGACATAAATTTTTCATGGTGTTTTTTTTTTGTCGAAAGGTTTGTTTTTTTTTTTTTGGGAAATTCGATCGATGTGGAAGACTTATAAATTTTTCATGGTGTTTTTTTTTGTCGAAAAATTTAAGTTTTTTTTTGGGAAATTCGATCGATGTGAAAGACACATTTTTCAGTGTGTTTTTTTTCTCGAAAAATTGAAGTTTTTTTTTGGGAAATTCGATCGATGTGAAAAACATAAATTTTTCATTGTGTTTTTTTTGTCGAAAAATTTAAGTTTTTTTTTGGGAAATTCGATCGATGTGAAAGACATGAATTTTTCATGGTGTTTTTTTTGTCGAAAAATTTAAGTTTTTTTTGGGAAATTCGATCGATGTAAAAGACTTATAAATTTTTCATATTGTTTTTTTTGTCAAAAAATTTAAGTTTTTTTTTTGAAAATTCGATCGATGTGAAAGACAAATTTTTCATGGTGTTTTTTTTGTCGAAAAATTTAAGTTTTTTTGGGAAATTCGATCGATGTGAGACTTATAAATTTTTTAGTGTTTTTTTTTGTCGAAAAATTTAAGTTTTTTTTTGGGAAATTCGATCGATGTGAAAGACATTTTTCATTGTGTTTTTTTTGTCGAAAAATTTAAGTTTTTTTGGGAAATTCGATCGATGTGAAAGACTTATAAATTTTTCATGGTGTTTTTTTTGTCGAAAAATTTAAGTTTTTTTTTGGGAAATTCCATCGATGTGAAAGACATAAATTTTCCATTGTTTTTTTTTTTGTCGAAAAAATTAAGTTTTTTTTTGGGAAATTCGATCGATGTGGAAGACATAAATTTTTCATGGTCTTTTTTTTGTCGAAAAATTTAATTTTTTTTTGGGAAATTCGATCGATGTGAAAGACATAAATTTTCATGGTTTTTTTTTTTGTCGAAAAATTTAAGTTCTTTTGGGAAATTCGATTGATGTGAAAAACATAAATTTTTCATTGTGTTTTTTCTGTCGAAAAATTCAAGTTTTTTTTTGGGAAATTCGATCGATGTGAAAGACATAAATTTTTCATTGTTTTTTTTGTCGAAAAATTTAAGTTTTTTTTTGGGAAATATGATCGATGTGAAAGACATAAATTTTTCATTGTGTTTTTTTTTTGTCGAAAAATTTAAGTTTTTTTGGGAAATTCAATCGATGTGAAAGACATAAATTTTTCATTGTGTTTTTCTTGTCGAAAAATTTAAGTTTTTTTTTGGGAAATCCGATCGATGTGAAAGATTTATAAATTTTTCATGGTGTTTTTTTTTTGTCGAAAAATTTAAGTTTTTTTTGGGAAATTCGATCGATGTGAAAGACGTAAATTTTTCATTGTGTTTTTCTTGTCGAAAAATTTAAGTTTTTTTTTGGGAAATTCGATCGATGTGAAAGACTTATAAATTTTTCAGTGTTTTTTTTGTCGAAAAATTGAAGTTTTTCTTTGGGAAATCCGATCGATGTGAAAGACAAATTTTTCATGGTGTTTTTTTTGTCGAAAAATTTAAGTTTTTTTTTGGGAAATTCGATCGATGTGAAAGACTTATAAATTTTTCATGGTGTTTTTTTTTTGTCGAAAAATTTAAGTTTTTTTGGGAAATTCTATCGATGTGAAAGACTTATAAATTTTTCATTGTTTTTTTTTGTCGAAAAATTTAAGTTTTTTTTTGGGAAATTCGATCGATGTGAAAGACAAATTTTTCATTGTGTTTTTTTTGTCGAAAAATTTAAGTTTTTTTTTGGGAAATTCGATCGATGTGAAAGACATAAATTTTTCATGGTGTTTTTTTTGTCGAAAAATTTAAGTTTTTTTTGGGAAATTCGATCGATGTAAAAGACTTATAAATTTTTCATGGTGTTTTTTTTTGTCGAAAAATTCAAGTTTCTTTTGGGAAATTCGATCGATGTGAAAGACATAAATTTTTCATGGTGTTTTTTTTGTCGAAAAATTGAAGTTTTTTTGGGAAATTCGATCGATGTGACTTATAAATTTTTCAGTGTTTTTTTTTGTCGAAAAATTTAAGTTTTTTTTCGGGAAATTCGATCGATGTGAAAGACATACATTTTTCAGTTTTTTTTTTGTCGAAAAATTTAAGTTTTTTTTGGGAAATTCGATCGATGTGAGACATAAATTTTTCAGTTTTTTTTTTGTCGAAAAATTTAAGTTTTTTTTTGGGAAATTCGATCGATGTGAAAGACTTATAAATTTTTCATGGTGTTTTTTTCGTCGAAAAATTTAAGTTTTTTCGGGGAAATTCGATCGATGTGAAAGACATAAATTTTTCATGGTGTTTTTTTTGTCGAAAAATTTAATTTTTTTTTGGGAAATTCGATCGATGTGGAAGACTTATAAATTTTTCATGGTGTTTTTTTTGTCGAAAAATTCAAGTTTTTTTTTGGGAAATTCGATCGATGTGAAAGACATAAATTTTTCATGGTGTTTTTTTTGTCGAAAAATTTAAGTTTTTTTGGGAAATTCGATCGATGTGACTTATAAATTTTTCAGTGTTTTTTTTTGTCGAAAAATTTAAGTTTTTTTTCGGGAAATTCGATCGATGTGAAAGACATACATTTTTCAGTTTTTTTTTTGTCGAAAAATTTAAGTTTTTTTTGGGAAATTCGATCGATGTGAAAGACTTATAAATTTTTCATGGTGTTTTTTTCGTCGAAAAATTTAAGTTTTTTTTGGGAAATTCGATCGATGTGAGACATAAATTTTTCAGTGTTTTTTTTTCTCGAAAAATTTAAGTTTTTTTTCGGGAAATTCGATCGATGTGAAAGACATACATTTTTCAGTTTTTTTTTTGTCGAAAAATTTAAGTTTTTTTTTGGGAAATTCGATCGATGTGAAAGACTTATAAATTTTTCATGGTGTTTTTTTCGTCGAAAAATTCAAGTTTTTTTGGGGAAATTCGATCGATGTGAGACAAATTTTTCATGGTGTTTTTTTTGTCGAAAAATTTAATTTTTTTTTGGAAAATTCGATCGATGTGAAGGACAAATTTTTCATGGTGTTTTTTTTGTCGAAAAATTTAAGTTTTTTTTTGGGAAATTCGATCGATGTGAAAGACTTATAAATTTTTCATGGTGTTTTTTTTTTGTCGGAAAATTTAAGTTTTTTTGGGAAATTCTATCGATGTAAAAGACTTATAAATTTTTCATTGTTTTTTTTTGTCGAAAAATTTAAGTTTTTTTTTGGGAAATTCGATCGATGTGAGACATAAATTTTTCATTGTGTTTTTTTTGTCGAAAAATTTAAGTTTTTTTTGGGAAATTCGATCGATGTGAAAGACTTATAAATTTTTCATGGTGTTTTTTTTCTGTCGAAAGGTTTAAGTTTTTTTTTGGGAAATTCGATCGATGTGAAAGACTTATAAATTTTTCATGGTAGTTTTTTTTGTCGAAAAATTCAAGTTTTTTTGGGAAATTCGATCGATGTGAAAGACAAATTTTTCATGGTGTTTTTTTTGTCGAAAAATTTAAGTTTTTTTGGGAAATTCGATCGATGTGAGACTTATAAATTTTTTAGTGTTTTTTTTTGTCGAAAAATTTAAGTTTTTTTTTGGGAAATTCGATCGATGTGAAAGACACATTTTTCATTGTGTTTTTTTTGTCGAAAAATTTAAGTTCTTTTGGGAAATTCGATTGATGTAAAAGACATAAATTTTTCATTGTTTTTTTTCTGTCGAAAAATTCAAGTTTTTTTTTGGGAAATTCGATCGATGTGAAAGACTTATAAATTTTTCATGGTGTTTTTTTTTGTCGAAAACCTTAAGTTTTTTTTTGGGAAATTCGATCGATGTGAAAGACATAAATTTTTCATGGTGTTTTTTTTGTCGAAAAATTTAAGTTTTTTTTTGGGAAATTCGATCGATGTGACTTATAAATTTTTCGTGGTGTTTTTTTTTGTCGAAAGGTTTGTTTTTTTTTTGGGAAATTCGATCGATGTGAAAGACAACTTTTTCATGGTGTTTTTTTTTTTGTCGAAAAATTTAAGTTTTTTTGGGAAATTCGATCGATGTGAAAGGCTTATAAATTTTTCATGGTGTTTTTTTTTGTCGAAAGGTTTGTTTTTTTTGGGAAATTCGATCGATGTGACTTATAAATTTTTCATGGTGTTTTTTTTTTGTCGAAAAATTTAAGTTTTTTTGGGAAATTCGATCGATGTGAAAGACTTATAAATTTTTCATTGTGTTTTTTTTGTCGAAAAATTTAAGTTTTTTTTGGGAAATTCGATCGATGTGAAAGACATAAATTTTTCATGGTTTTTTTTTGTCGAAAAATTTAAGTTTTTTTGGGAAATTCGATCGATGTGAAAGACATAAATTTTTGATTGTTTTTTTTGTCGAAAAATTTAAGTTTTTTTTTGGGAAATTCGATCGATGTGAAAGACTTATACATTTTTCATGGTGTTTTTTTTGTCGAAAAATTTAGGTTTTTTTTTTGGGAAATTCGATCGATGTGAAAGACATAAATTTTTCATGGTGTTTTTTTTTTGTCGAAAGGTTTAAGTTTTTTTTTTTTGGGAAATTCGATCGATGTGAAAGACATAAATTTTTCATGGTGTTTTTTTTGTGGTCGACCTATTTCGACTGTTGATCCATTGACTCATTACTGGAACCTTTTATCCGTGGATCTTGGCTTTAAAATTTTTTTTATTACTTACCTCGGCTTTAAAAATTTTGTTCGTTATTAGTAGAACTTTTAGCGATCGACCTTGAGACTGATTTTTAAAATAAAATGATTTTGGACTTTACATTCAGTGGATTTTCTTAACTTTTGACGTTTTTGGAATATTGTATGATTTTAACTTTTGACGTTTTTGGAATATTGTACGATTTCAACTTTTGTCGTTTTTGAATATGGTACGATTTTAACGTTTGACATTTATTTCGAATATTCATTACTTGACTTTTATTGGGGCTTTTTATCAAGTAACTTCGATTTCGACTTTAGTGGGTGTTTTTTTTTTTGACGGGTGGCGTTTTTTTTTATGAATTGACATTGGATTGACACTTCTATTGATTGACATTGTTGACCGTTTGATAAATCGACATTCCTATCTAACTTTTATTAATTGATTTATATTCTCAATTCGTAATCGCTGATATTCGTGGATTTTATTTTTCTTATATCGAGAACTACCGTTTAAATTTTTTTATGGAGATTCGTTTACCCGATTGTTAATTCCTAGTGGTACATTTTCGAAATTGTTCCCCGTGTCGTCAAGCCAGCATTGGGGTGAGTGGCCCTAGCGCGGATACCGTTGTATGGAGTATATATCTGTTTTTTTTTCATTGTGGAGTCGGATATCGGCGAAAATTCGGTAGGCTATCGGGCTAGTTATTAAATAGCGTTATAGTTAGGTTGGCAGCCGGTGCGTAGGCTAGACCCAGGTGACAAGATTTTCGTTAGCTTCCCCGGGTCGCCGGCTAATTTGTAACGAATCACGGTTCCCGGGTCAGAAAATGGAAGGTACTCCCGTCTACCCCATGAACGAAACAACTCAGACAGCACCCCCCTTCCCCGAGTCCGTTCGATACGGTCTTCCGAACACGGAGCTTGCCCTGAATTTCCCCGATCAAGACACGGGATACTTATCGAATACGTCGAGATTACCATCCCGGGGGGATAACGAGATTCAGGAAGAGGAACAGCCCCTGGACTTGCGGGTGGGAAGAGTTGAGCGAACTATAACCTGGTACCCTCGTTTACCGCGACAACCTGCGTGGTCAGGGTCCGGGCCACGGGAGTCGGTTTCCCAGGTAATCCCGGTATCATGCGCGTCACGACCGTGTCAACTCGCACCACGACTAGAATGTCACGAATCTAGCCACGTCCCGGTGCCGAGAACGACTCAATCCTCCGTTTACAAACCACCTCTCTCCGCCTATGTCTATCCTAGTTCCGGCGTATCTGTAATCCCCGAGAACGGAATAGCTACCGAGAGGTACGCAAATTTCTCCGGGTACCCCGAATTCCCGGTGCCAAATGGACGGTCGTCGCCCCATCACGTGACACACCCACCCAGGTGCCGAGAGGACTATCCGAGTCAATCGATGCAGCCGCTGACGACTGAAATGGGTCCCCGTACCCGCGCTACCGGGGGGGGGGCCGCATACGAATTAATGCGGAAGTGGAACCTTTCGTTTTCGGGGGAACGAGGCGAGGATGTGGAGGATTTTTTGATTAGGGTGGAAGAAGGTCGCTCATTAATCCCGGTCAACGACATCCATTTGCTGAGCTGTCTACCGTTCTTTTTGAAAGGAATTGGTTTGCACTGGTTCCGGAACGAACGCCGGAAGTGGAGTTCGTGGCCCGAGTGCGCACGAGCGTGGCGGCGACGTTTTGGAGACCCCGATCTCCAATTCTCCCTCCGCGAAGAAATCTTTCGTAGGACCCAAGGGCTACGGGAGCCCGTAACAGATTATTTGACTCGTCTTCGGGCTCTTTTTGACCGAGTAGACCCGCCCATGAGTGAGGCCGAACAACTCGCCTACGCACATCGAAACTTGCTTCCCCGTTATCGAGTCGCTATCGCGCGTAACGAGGTGCGAACGATGGAGGAGTTCGAGGACATAACCGCTCGGGTAGAGAGGAGTTTTGCGGCGGCGGAGTTCTATCAAGCTCCACCGGCTCCGGAAAAGTCCCGGTTCCCGAAATTGGCATACCACCAGCCACCGGTCCCCGTACGACACCCCGGACACGTTACGTTTGGTGTTCTCGATGACACTTATGTGACTCCCGTACCGAACGTCGTTACTCATCCCCCGGAGGAAGAAATAACTGACCGATATTACCGGGAACCAGTTATCGCGGCTTCGTCGACACGCGTAGTGAGAAACAATCCCCAGTCAACCCCCAATAAGCGACCACCTATCCCGAAACCACTCCCCGCCCACGATAATCCACCGAAACGTCCCCAGTCGTTGCCGGATAGACGGAACACTCCGGTCCAAAATCCCAACCAAGCGACCCGGTATGCTGGAACTGCGACGCAACAGGGCATTTTGCCAGTGGGTGTGGTAAACCGAAGCGGTTATATTGTTATAAATGCGGAAAAAGAGACGTGACAACAACAACCCCACATGATTGCCCGGGAAACGAGTCGCGGAGCCGCCAGAAGGGGTAAACGCGACTCCGCTAGTTCCCAATAAGCCCCTTTCAATAGCACCAGAATATCTGTGTAGTCCCCTGACGGATGAGGGTCCCCGAACTGCCCTGGTCGTTCAATTAGACGTCCAAGGTCAGACCCTTCCGGCATTGGTGGACAGTGGCGCGACTCACACGTTCGTGGGCCCGGGCGGTCTTCACGTCGCAACTCAGCTTGGCTTACCTCGGCGGGAATCATATGGCAAACCTAGTACCATCGCGAACGGGGAGAAAATTCGTTGTTCGGACGAGATCGAATTTGTGGTTAGGCTCAAAGGAAGAGAACGAATTATAACTGCTCGAGTTTTCCCGGAGTTACCGGTTCCTATGCTGCTCGGACTGGATTCCCTGGCGAAACTGGGTATGGTGGTGGACCACGCGAAGAATCTATGGCATTTTTCGGGTCGTACCGGAAAACGGTTTCGGTTCGTAGAGGTCGGAGGCCCCGATGACACCGAGGTTTGTGCTGCAATCTCGATCCTTACACAGAACGAAGCCGTACGACTGGAACAATTTTTAGCTGGCGAAATCCCTCGCCTGGAGAAAGCTCCCGGTCTGACCACGCTCATTGAACATAAAATAAACGTCGGGAATAGCCTTCCGATCAAACAGAGATATTATCCCGTCACTCCCATCGTTAGAGATGAAATGTATAAGGCGCTTGATCGAATGATAGCCGCGGGGGTCGTGGAACGTTCGGACAGCGACTGGAGAACTCCCGTCGTTATGATAAAGAAGCCAAATAATACTTACCGATTTTGTCTCGACTTTCGAAAGGTCAACGAAGTGGCCAAAAAGGATGCTTATCCCCTTCCATACATGGACTCGATCCTGGATAAGTTGCGCTTGGCCAAATATATTTCCACTCTCGATTTGAGTCAGGCATACCACCAGATCCCGCTAGAAGAACAGTCCCGGCCAATAACCGCGTTTACGGTCCCCGGGAGAGGGTTATTTCAATTCAAAAGAATGCCTTATGGCCTTTCGAGCGCTCCCGCTACCTTTCAGCGTTTATTGGATCGGTTAATCGGAGCGGACATGGAGCCTCACGCATTTGCCCACTTGGATGATATAATAATCGTGGCAGAAACTTTTGAAGACCATCTCAAATGGTTGAAAATCGTCATGGACCGAATTATTTCGGCGGGGTTATTGATCAACCCGGCGAAGTGTGAATTCTGTCGGTGCCAAGTTAAATACCTCGGATTCATTGTTAATCAACGCGGTCTGCAGATCGATCCGGATAAAACAGTCCCGATCCGCGATTTCCCTGCACCTCGGACCGTCACTCAAGTTCGACGCTTTTTAGGTATGACGTCTTGGTACCGACGCTTCATCCCCGAGTTCGCAACAGTCGCCGAGCCGCTTTCCCGTCTAACAAAGAAACAGTTAGCGTGGACCTGGGGACCCGAATAACAGAGTGCGTTCGAAGCGTTGAAGAACGCATTGGCGAATCCACCTACTCTAGCACGCCCCGATTTCGCCGTTCCGTTCGTTTTAAAAACTGACGCAAGTTTGTGTGGCTCAGGGGCGGTATTAACACAGACGATAGAGGGGGAGGAACATCCCATCGCTTATGCGAGTCGGACATTATCGGCAGCTGAAAAGAATTATACCGTGTCAGAACAAGAATGTTTAGCCATCTTGTGGTCGATTGACAAATTCCGTGCCTATTCGGACGGCTATCATTTTACGGTTATCACCGATCATAGTAGCTTGTGTTGGCTACGATCCTTGAAAGATCCTAGGGGACGTTTAGCGCGATGGGCCTACGCCCTGATGCAATACGATTTCGACGTTATTCATCGGAAGGGGGCCCTGAACAAGGTCCCTGACGCACTCTCCCGGATGTATGAATCTGAAATACTTCCCGGAGAGACAGATTCGGATTCGGATAACGAATCGTCCCAAGTAATGGTCGTAGTTCCCCAGACTCCGAGATCGGAAATAGAGAAGCCACGAGCTCAAGTTCCAGACGACAATTGGTACTCCCGACGATTTCGCGAGGTCAAAGAAAACCCGTAACGTGTCCCCGATTGGAAAATCGTGAGTGACCGGTTGTATATCCGGCGACGTATTATTCAGAAATTAACTGCGGATCCCGACGATTCCGAATGGAAATTAGTAGTTCCATTCCCCGATCGTTCCCAGGTAATGCGAGAGAATCATGATACTCCACAAGCCGGTCATCTGGGCATTGATAAAACCTTTCGTCGCATAGCCGAAGCCTACTTTTGGCCAAAAATGTTAAGGGATATCACGCGACACGTACGCCAGTGTAACATCTGTCAACTGACCAAACCCTCCCAGTGTCCACCCTTAGGGCTAATGGGGAGGCGGATTATCGAACAACCATGGACGGTCGTAGCCGCGGACATCATGGGTCCTTTTCCTCCCAGTCGGGCCGGTTTCGCGTATGTGTTGGTCATACAAGACCTCTTTAGTAAGTGGATCGAGTGCTGTCCCCTACGAAGAGCTAACGGTAAGAAAATTAAAGAAGCGTTAGAGGAGCTGGTAATTTCCCGGTGGGGGACTCCCCAAGTCCTGTTAACGGACAATGGGACGGAGTTCGCGAATCAGACCTTGCGTACCCGCGCTGAAGAATATGGTATCTTCCAGACGACCACTCCGCCATACCACCCCCAGGCAAATCCGGTGGAGAGGGTAAACCGAATCTTAAAAACTATGATTGTCTCGTTTCTCGAGACGGACCATCGGGCGTGGGACGAACACCTCCCGGAGTTCAGATTCGCATACAATACGGCGTATCATTCCTCCCTAAATTGTACTTCCGCCTATCTAAATCTAGGACGAGAACCAAGGCCCCATCAATTTTTTCGGCGAGAACCGGGCGGGAAAGAAATTATCGCGTTACCCATTGAGGACTGGTCAGAACATATGAAACGGTTAAAGTCATTCCAGGATAAAATACGGTATGAATTGGAGGAGGCTTATCAGCGTCAAGCGATCCAATATAATCAACGTCGTACTGTAAGATCGTTCAAAGTAGGTGATATTGTTAAAAGGCGCGTACGAATCTTATCATCCGCCACGCAACATGTCGCGGCCAAGTTAGCGAAAAGATATGACGGTCCCTGTACAATTACAAAAGTCTTGTCACCTGTGGTATATTAGGTAGCGAATAAGAACGGCGAGCGTATACCGAAGGTTTCGATTGATGATCTGCGACCGTACTATGACATCTTGTGTAACCATTCTAGATACGATGGAGGAGGAAAGAGCGAAACTCATCCTGGAGGCGCTGATGCCCCTCCTCCTGAAAGCCAACGAGTATCGGTGGCCAGAGCGAGAGCTCGTGGAGAGCACGGTGGAATGGGCCAGCCGGGCGGAAGCGGCGTTTGACTTTGCGACACCCTTATTGGGTAGCTTGGCGTTGGAGTCGCGTTTCCGGCGAACTTTGGCAGAGTGGCGACGACGGGTGGCCAATTACCCTGGCGCTCCCTCCTTGGAAGTGGCCACACAGTTCCCGAAAGGCCCCGAAGCGGTCCCGGACCAACAAGAAGAGGCCCCGGAACCCCCCAGCGAAGAGGACCCGGAACCCCCCAGCGAAGTCTCAAAATCACATGGGGAAGTTCCAAGAGAAGACGCTCCCCGATATCGCACGCTAAAGGAGACTCCCCGCGATGGAGTACGAGCCGGCTTATGCTGGAACTGCTTGGAACCAGGACATCGGTTCCCGAGGTGCCCCAAGCCCCGAGGAAAGTTCTGCGGGTGGTGCGGTCGACGCCCCTATACGTTGGCGACATGCCCGCAATGCGCGGCCGCGTACTGGGCGGATGGGGGTCCTCGGGCCGCGAGGAGTAGCAGCCGGGTAGAGAGGAACGGAAAGTAAAAGGCGTGCGACAAGGATGGACACCAGTTTTTTTTTCTCTCGTCTCTTTTTGTTTTTTTTTATTATTTTATATATTTTTTTTTGTATACCCTCGACGAAAATGTTTTTTTTTTTGTGGCGCACAAACCCCAACGAGCGGACGGCCAGGATGCCTCCCTTTTGTTAAGGAATCGATAAATAAACGATAACGAACGAACACTTACCGAGTGAGGCAGGGGGGCATTGTTGTTTTGATTGGTGGTGGTGGTCCTTGAGGTTACCTGGGGGGAGGTCCCGTAAGGACGGGAGCAGGGTATCCTAACAACGATTTTGAGGGACGGGGCCTGACGAACCTGCCCGGACGTGGGTCCGCGCGCGAGGATAGCGATGGTTCGAGCGGGGGTTGTGGTGAGGAGGTCTTACGGCTGAGGGCAGCCGTGGGTGACGAAGGGGGGCCTTTTGTAACGCTTGTTTTGAGCGTTACAATGATGCCCCGTATTCCCCGGGTGTTTGTGGCGGAAAAACCACACTTTACGACAGAATTCGTCAGGTCTCGGGTCCAGAGAAAAATAATAATGGGATACGGAAAATTAATCATTTGTTTTTATAATTCTTTTTTTAAATGGAACGAGAGACGGGGACCGGTATCGGCTCACAACTGGACGCGCCAATGGATGGTCTTCCTGGCAAATTTGTTTCTCAGTTATCCACCAATCAGCGGACGAGAATGATAGAAGGAGAGCATTCCCCAACGCGTTGAGAATCATCCAGGAGGAACGGACTCACCGAGGATGAGCACAACGGCGATCGATATCGATCGATATAGCAATAGTCCCGGGCGTACTTAGGTGCAAAATTTGACGATAGGCGACAGCACCTCCCGGGCCTCAAAAAGAAATTTGAAAAAGCGGGGGGGGGGGGGGATGGTCGGCCGGCCGACGTAACGCGAGCGCTAGGCAGTTGATCTCCAGGCATCGAAGCAAGCGGAAGCCGAAAAGAAAGAAATTATTCGCGAGACGAGATAGTTTGACGATATAGTTTGGATAGAGAAAGTAGTCGACACGAGAGAAGCGAGAAGAAAATTGAAAATTAAAATAACGAGAGAAACGAGAAAAAGAGATACGCAAAGAGAAGGAAGGAAGGAAGGAAGGAAAGAACGAGAGAGAGAGAGAGAGAGAGCCAAAAGAAAAAGCGCGAATCGTCCACGCGAGGTAAGGCCTCCTCATTATTCTCACCGCTTGATCCGCGTTTCGTTTCTTTGCGTCCCCTTTGTTTTTTTTTTGTTCTTTCTTTTTGGGAACACGCGGTCCCGATTTTTTTTTTTGTTTTTTTTTTGTTTTTGTTAGTCGCGATCCACGATTCGGGCGGGACGTCGGGCTCGTCGCCACTCACGATCGATCGACTTTCTTGCTTGAATTTTATTCCCCCTAAATTCAAATTTCGACTTCTCGAATCTGTCGTTTTCTTTTTTTTTGTGTTCATCGCTGTTTGTTCGTTGCTCGCTCGCGCGGTTATATTTCGTGTACGTTCGCGTATCATTCCGTTCTTTTTTTTGTTCTCCCGGTTTGAATGCCGCGAAGCGCTTAGTAGGATCCCGGTCGGATATATCGTTAACCCACGTATTAGCTTCGTGATATTAAAACTTATTTGTGTATTGTTTTTTTTTGACCGAGTAGGCAATCGTTCCCCGTGGACCGAGAAGCGGTGGACGATTGTAGTAGGGAATTGTCACGTGTCGTCCCCAAAAAAAATCGCGGTGTGCTTTTTCTTTTATTATTTTTGTATTTTTTTTTGGATGAAATAAATTCACCGGGGAGATTTCCTAAAACGTCTTAATATTCGTGTTGGTGTGTGTTCGCGATTGGCAAGGTCCTTGCTTGATGGTTTACCAAAATGGCCAAGAGGAGGCAGCACCTCCTGGAGTCGAGGCTCACGCCGGCATTTTTCACGACGCCGCGGCTACGCAATCGTCGCGTTGCTCGGCTGACGGCGCGTGCGAGGTTGGCGGGCGCTGATTGGCTGCGTGAGGCGAGGCATCTTGCCACGGTTAACGGTGCCTCGCGACGGCGTGTTTTTGGACATTATTACAAAATTTCTGGCTCGCGCATCCACGTGTTCTCTTCCTTTTTCGTGTGTTTTCTCATCTTTTTTCTCGGGTATCGGCTCAAAGTGCGGCTCAAATTTGTAAAAGGACTACTCAAGTGCGCGAAAGGTAGCTCAACATAAGAAAGGGTTTTGCTACAACTTCACCTGAGGTGTTTTTATTACCTGAGGCCTCCTCAACCGCTTTCGCCACGTGCTCTGAAAAATTGTCTGTGGTGCGCTCATTTTAATTGCATACACCCTCACCGTTCAGCTCAACGAGCTCATTTAATCGTGTTTTGATTTTGACAAAAGTAATAAAAACTCCCTTGGACTGCTCAACGTGATTGTGTTATTTTTTTTGTATCGTCACATTCCCACAAACAATTCCACGACTAACCTCTTTTCCATCGTCTCGCTTATATTCAAGGCAGATCAAAGATCCGGTGGTTCACGGCTACATCTTTCGCGAACATTTTTTGGTCCTTCGAGCCGGATCTGCTTGAAATAAGTCGAGTAGAGATTGGTCGTGATTGTGTGTGTAAAGGTGACATCTCAAACGGTTTTGTTGACTGCTCACCATGTCGAACGAGAACAAGGAACAACTCATCTCTCTTGAGGTGCCGAAGGACACTCCAACCATAAAACAGGTCAGTTCAAAGGTTGCTTCGCAGGAAACCTCAAAGGTTTCTTCGCAGTCCAGCTCAAAGTCTGCGTGAAGGGATACCTCACCTGCGACAAGATCTAAGGTACCTCCAGGGCAGCTCTCTACGGAGCTTCAAATAAGGGTAGATACTCAAATTGCTCGACGACAAGCTTTCGTGAGACATCTCGAAAGCCTTGACGAATTGGAAAGCGTGGAAGAGAGTGATGGGCTCCAGCAACTCATCGAACACCTTTACACGACCTTCACTCAGGAGCATGAGCGCCTGGCAGTAATTTGGCCAGCTAACCATATCGACCATAGCTACTTCACGCAAGAGGTGTTTTTGGAGGTCACCACGCTCTACGGAAAGCTGGTTCGGAAGATTGCTCGAACTCGAAGGGGTCTCAGCTCACAAGGGGGTGCGAGGCCTGCGGTAGAGCCTCCTACCCATACCAAGTTGCCATTAATTTATTTACCTGAGTTTTCAGGTGACTACGCTGGGTGGCCAGCCTTCGAGGACCTCTTCCGAAGTCTGATTCTCGGAAATCAGAGCCTTTCAGATGTGGAACGTCTCCATTATCTCCGAGGATGCCTCAGAGGGGCAGCGGCTCAGCTCGTAGCTCACTTGCCACTCGTCAGCTCATCTTTGCAACAGTCATGGGATCTTTTGACAGCTCGCTATGATAACAAAAGGTTGATCATTTACGCTCACATGGAAGAGATCTGCGGAATCAAGCCAGCTCAGCGCACTGCTCAATCTCTGGAAAATTTAATCACCACCATCTCAGATGCTCAACAAGCCTTAGCCAGCCTGAAGGTGGGTGACAATTTTGGAGAGTACCTGCTGTCGTTTATGGCCGCAAAGAATCTCGACCAGGTAACGCGAGAAGCCTGGGTGGTTTCTTTGGGATCGTCGCAAGAGTATCCCACCTACGATGCTCTCCGCACCTATCTGACAGCTCAGGTCAGGGCACTGGAGAGCTGCGAACTCGCCAGCGCTGCCACTGGAACTGCTCAGCCAGGGGTGTCTCAGCAGACAGAGAGAAGGCCAGCTCGTTCCGCCACGCAGGCCTCAACATCTAAAACCTCCGCGTTTGCCGCCGGCCCAACAGCTCATCCCTGTGACATCTGCCAGGGAAACCACTTCATTGTGGCGTGCGAGAAGTTTCGACGCCTCACCCCGGCGTCACGAAGGAAGGTGGCGAACGAAAAGAGGTTATGCTATAACTGTCTGGGACGCCATAGCGCGAAGGGATGCCGTTCATCGCAGACGTGCAAGTCGTGCGGCTCACGTCACCATACCATGCTACACGACCAGCCCAGCTCAACTAAAGACCAAGCTCAACCATCAACTACTTCGGCAGCTCACTGAGAAATAGGTGCAGTCGTTCTCACCGCGTCCGCTCACCTGCACACCAAGACTGCTATTCTTGGAACCGCTCTAGCACAAATCTCAACTTCAGTATCGACTCATCGTGTACGTCTGCTCATCGATTCAGGATCAGAGGTTACCTTCGCCTCTGAACAACTCATCAGGCAGCTCAACGTATCTCGACAAGCGTCCTCGCTAACCATCACTGGAATTGAGGGATCAAGGTCAACTCGAACACTTGGTTTTGTTCAGCTCAAGCTAAGATCCCTCCAATCGGACTCCGCTGTGGATATTGATGCTCATATTTTGAGGCATCTTTCAATGCGATTACCATCCAGCCACGTGGATAAACATGGTTGGTCTCATCTCAGTCAGCTCAATTTGGCTGATCCAGAGTTTTTTCGGCCGAGGGCAATCGACATCATCATCGGGGCAGATCACTACGGATCTATCATCAGACCAAATATCATCTCCACCAGCTCGTCATCTCCGATTGCTCAGCTCACAATTTTTGGTTGGATTGTTATAGGGCCAATCAGTAGAATGGGGTCGACAGCAATACGCTCACATCAGGTTACTGCTCAAGAGAGTGACACTCTTCAAGAGCTTCTCACGAAGTTTTGGGTTCAAGAGGAAGTGCCAACGCCAACTCAAACTACTCTTCAACCAGCAGAAGAGCAATGTGAGGCTCACTTCCGCTCAACTCATACGAGAGACTCAACAGGAAGGTACGTCGTTCGAATTCCACTCGTCAGCTCACCATCGGCTCTTGGTCATTCTCAACGGTTCGCCTCACGTTGCCTGCATCAGCTCATTCGTCGTTTGGACAAGAACACTCAGTACGGACAACTGTACAGGGAATTCATGGCAGAATATGAGGCATTGGGACACATGAAGAAAGTCCGGGATGGGGTTTCCAAGCTCAGAGAAAACCTGGCACCTGCAGCCTTGGCTGCAGGAGGGTTAAGGGCTCTGGGTGCGGAACCACCTGTCGGTTCTTCAACTCACCCCCCATATTACCTGCCTCATCACGGAGTGCTCAGGCCCGAGCATGAAACGACTAAGCTCAGGGTTGTTTTTAACGGCTCAAGCCCAACTACAACGGGGAAATCAGTCAACGATATTATGCACAAGGGTGCGAACCAGTTGCTCAACATTATGGATGTGCTCATTTGGATTCGACAATTTCATCAGCTATTCTCAACGGACATCACGAAAATGTTTCGACAGATTAGGGTGCATCAAGAAGATTGGGACCTTCAAAGGATCATGTGGATCGACGATCAGCTCGACGAAGTTCCCTATCATCTAACATCAGTCACCTACGGCACGAAGGCCGCTCCGTTTCTAGCAACGAGAGTCATGCTACAACTGGTGGAGGATGAGGGCAATTCATTTCCTTTGGCTGTGCCTTCTCTTCTATATGGACGATACGTAGACGACATTTTTGGTGGCTCAGACACGATTGAAGGTCTTGCTCAAATCGCTCAACAGGTTATTGGCTTGTGCAAGGCGGGCGGCTTTCCTCTCGCCAAGTGGCATGCGACTGATTCTCAGCTGCTTGACCGACTGATGGCAAACGGTCAGCTCAAGGATCTCGCGCCGTTTCCAATGGTGCTGGATGCCAAGGACGACTGCAAAACCAAACTACTTGGATTACGATGGACAGCTCAAGGGGATAATTTCACCTTTGCGTCAGCGTTCGACGCGACACCAGGTCAACTCACGAAACGCCTACTACTATCTGAGGTTGCTCAGATTTTTGATCCGCTAGGATTTGTTTCACCGGTGGTCATCAGGGCCAAGATCTTGATTCAAGAGCTATGGCTGCTCAAGCTCGGTTGGGATGAGCCCCTACCGGCGATGATCTGCTCAAGATGGCTTACTCTACGGCATCAACTCAACTCGCTGGCCAGCGTCTCAGTTCCACGGTGGCTCAACATGGAGGACAGCTCAATAGTGGAACTTCATGGATTTTCGGATGCCTCACAGCTCGCAATGGGAGCCGTAATTTATGTGACGACTCGCTCACCGTCCGCAGGAGTTCACTCAGCTTTGGTATGCTCCAAGACAAAGGTTGCACCGTTAAAGAAGCTCACCATACCAAGGCTGGAGCTCACGGCGGCGCTCATGCTCGCGAAGTTGGCAGCTCATGTCAAGGCCACGCTTCGATGCGAGATAGCTGCAACTCACCTGTGGACAGACTCAAAGGTAACGCTCACCTGGATCACATCGCATCCATCACGCTGGAAGGAGTATGTACGGAACAGGGTGACGCAAATCCAAGAACTATGCGCAGATTCCATCTGGCGTCATGTTCCGGGTACTTCTAATCCAGCTGACTGCGCATCGCGAGGCGTTAACACCGACCAACTCATAGCTCATCCGCTGTGGTGGACCGGGCCACGGTGGCTCACAAAGGATCACTCTTCATGGCCGGCTCAACCAGATCTCTCAAATGACGGTGGTGATGCAGAGGCTCGGCCTGGGTTAACGCTGGTGGCTACAGACGTGTCACTAACGTATCAGTGGGATTTAATTCTGCAACACTCATCCCTCAACGGTCTGCTCAAGGTCACGGCTCTTTGTATGAAATTCGCGGCTAAGCTCAGGCGCTCATCAGATGCTTCTCTTACTTGCTCATCATTGGGAATGGAAAGGGCTCGGCTGTTTTGGGTAAAGGCTACTCAAACGGCATACTTCGGCCATGAACTGAAGATGCTGTTAAAGGGATCACCATTGCCCAGCTCACATTCGTTCTTGAGGCTCACCGCCTTCATCGACCATGATGGAGTAGTCAGGGTTGGTGGTCGGCTCAGAGAAGCCCAGCTCGGCTACAAAGAGAAGCATCCAGCGATTCTTCCAAGGAACTCTCATTTTACCACGTTGATAACGGATCAAGCTCACAAGGGGACTCTGCATGGTGGAGTGCAGCTTACTCTCGCAAAGATCAGACAACGGTATTGGGTTCTTGGCGGCCGGAAAACCGTTAAGTCTCATATCCTACGCTGTGTGACGTGTGCACGGCACCGGGGCGAGAGGGCGCAGCAGCTCAGGGGGCAGCTTCCACCTGCAAGAGTCACTCCGTCGAGGCCGTTCACTCACACGGGAGTGGACTATGCAGGCCCAGTCCAGCTCAAAACGTGGAAAGGTCGAGGATCACGGATTCATAAGGGGTGGATTTGCGTCTTCGTTTGTTTAGCTACATCTGCGGTTCATTTGGAGATAGTAACAGACTGCTCAACAGAAGGGTTTCTCGCTACGTTTCGGAGATTCTCATCTAGGCGGGGACCAGCTCAAACTATCTACTCGGACTGTCGCACAAACTTCAAAGGAGCAGATGCAGAGATCAAGAGACTTTTTAAGGCCAGCTCGAAGGAAAGTCATCACATCGTAGGTGCGCTGGCAACCGAAGAAACGTCGTGGAGGTTCAACCCCCCTGCCTCCCCCCATATGGGAGGAAAATGGGAGTCAGTGGTGAAATCCACGAAATTTCACATCCGCCGCACGGTTGGGGATTTGGCGCTTACCTACGAGGAGTACTCAACACTGCTCAGTCAAATCGAGGCGGTGCTCAACTCGCGTCCGCTCGAACCGCTCAGTGACGATCCAGAGGACCTCTCAGCTTTAACGCCAGGACACTTTCTCATAGGGTCTGCTCTGAATGCAGTCCCGTAACCATCACTGTTGGATCTCTCAAGTTCCAGGCTTCCCAGGTGGCACCTCATACAACAAAGGCTACACCAGTTCTGGTCTCGCTGGTCTGCTCACTACCTGCAGAAGCAGCAGGCAATCTCCAAGTGGCATCACCCGTCCAACGATATCAAGGAGGGTTCTTTGGTCCTGCTCACCGAGGAGAGGCTTCCACCCACGAGATGGCCGCTTGCCAGAGTGCTGGAGTTGCACCCGGGAAAGGACGGGCTCACCAGGGTTGTCACCATTAAAACGGCTACCTCAACGCTCACCAGGCCAATCTCCAAGCTTGTACCCTTGCCTATCCGCTCAACTCAATCAACGATGTCGTCAGTATCTTGCTGACGGCGGGCGGAATGTTCGCGATTGGCAAGGTCCTTGCTTGATGGTTTACCAAAATGGCCGAGAGGAGGCAGCACCTCCTGGAGTCGAGGCTCACGCCGGCATTTTTCACGACGCCGCGGCTACGCAACCGTCGCGTTGCTCGGCTGACGGCGCGTGCGAGGTTGGCGGGCGCTGATTGGCTGCGGGAGGCGAGGCATCTTGCCACGGTTAACGGTGCCTCGCGACGGCGTGTTTTTGGACATTATTAAAAAATTTCTAGTTCGCGCATCCACGTGTTCTCTTCCTTTTTCGTGTGTTTTCTCATCTTTTTTCTCGGGTATCGGCTCAAAGTGCGGCTCAAATTTGTAAAAGGACTACTCAAGTGCGCGAAAGGTAGCTCAACATAAGAAAGGGTTTTGCTACAACTTCACCTCAGGTGTTTTTATTACCTGAGGCCTCCTCAACCGCTTTCGCCACGTGCTCTGAAAAATTGTCTGTGGTGCGCTCATTTTAATTGCATACACCCTCACCGTTCAGCTCAACGAGCTCATTTAATCGTGTTGTGATTTTGACAAAAGTAAAAAAAACTCCCTTGGACTGCTCAACGTGATTGTGTTATTTTTTTTGTATCGTCACATTCCCACAAACAATTCCACGACTAACCTCTTTTCCATCGTCTCGCTTATATTCAAGGCAGATCAAAGATCCGGTGGTTCACGGCTACATCTTTCGCGAACAGTGTGTGACAATTAATCTTCGCTTCTTCCGATCTCACTTAATTACCCGTCAAAAATCACATTCCCCCGAACCGCCCCTCTGCCCGTGTGACGGCTGCGGTCTAGTCGAGCAAACCCCCCACGTCTCTCATTTTAACATCTTGCAAATTTATTTTTCTTTCCCGGTCGGGTCACGCTATAAGCGTGGCTGGCGCCCAGATATTTTTTTTAACAAATATTAAAAATTTACCGGCCGAGGAGACGTTTTTGTACACGTCCCCGAAAAAGACGTTACAGTATATACAATGTACTAAAAAACTGTCTCGCAGATATAAAGAAAGGAAAAAAAATAGGAGACGCGGGGACTCGATCCAGGGTTCTCACTGTTACTAGTCCGGCGCGCTGCTCACTGCGGTACGCCGACTTCGGTGAATATGTTATTATTTATCTGCGATAAAACCATTGTGACTTGGAAACTTTACAAAGTAAAGTCGGGGATCGCATGTACAAGTATATATAGACCATATACAGACTATGTAGTCTATATATAGACTATATATAGGCTACATATAGACTATATAGACTATATATAGTGTATAAATAATCTATATATAAACTATATTTGCCCAATTCCATATATAGTTTATATATAATTTTTTTACTTGGGTGTTGATAGCTTTATTTTTTTTATGGACATGTATAGATATACTTAGGATATTATATGAATATGTCGATCAAACACGTACACATAAGAGTATTTGGCGTATATCCATACAATGTGCAATGGACATCCGTGCAGGTATATTCACGCATGTAAGTCGTATGAATGTCCATAGAACATCTGGTCCTGTATGTCGACATAAGAGTTTTTGCCGGATGTCCATACAATGTGCTTTAAACGTTTATGTACATACATGCATGTAAGTCGTATGGATATCCATAGGATATGCAGGATATCTTTCTCACATTATGGATATCGAGTGGATATACATGGAACATTTGGTGCTATATGGGTAGGGCCAGGTGCACGCGGACAAAAGATTTCGGTTCCTAGGAGGGAGAAAGGGAATCCTGGCGACCGTTTGAAACTACATTCGTTTGTTAGCTCTCGAATGATTAACATCGTGATACTACAAATAATTTCGAAATGTCTGATTTTATACGTGAGAGTGATGTGCCTGGGCCTTCCACGGCGGAAGAAAGTGACTCTGATTGTAATTCCCAGACTATTGAAGATTTGAAAATACAATGAAAAGGTGCGCTAGTGTATTGTGAACAGCTCCTCCTCGAAAATGAAAAGATCGCGACGGAATCTCCTGCAGTGATTGCAGAAGCACACATGAAGATCGGAGAAAAATTATACGATGCGATATTGGAAACTGTCACGGAAAATAGTATTGTTATAGAGGACGAACTTATTTCGTGTGATGAACCCGATGAAGAAGGCCTGTACCATGAAGTCGAAGATTGTGGACCACAAGCAGATGAAGCAGAGGACGAGTACATTCCTGTTGAAAAAAAAATCGAGATCCGATAAGGATGACGTCCCATTGGATTATAAAATAAAGGTGGTTAATCTGGCGAAGCAGCACCCAAAATGGAGCCTACAAAATCTGCAAAAAAAGGGAGCTTCGCGGTTGAAGAGCAAGAAACAGTTGAACAGATGGGAGGAGCAAATTCAACAAGGCGGTTCAAAGAATGATAAATATGCAACGATTGATACCTGGACAAATGATCGCTTCGTAGATGCCCGTCAATCCAACCAACAAGTCACGACGAGGAACTTGCAGCAATGGGCTCTAGCGGCTGCCAGCCAATTTCCAGATTTGAAATTCAAGGCGTCTGACACGTGGGTCAAGCGTTTCAAGAGAAAACACCGAATTCGTCAAAGGAAAGTAACAAAATTCGTGTCGGAGAAAGAAACTGTGTCATGCAGTCCTTCATCACTCGAAAATAAAGATTTTGAATAAAAAAAAGTTGACCGAATACCTACTTGCATATAACACCGGGAATAAAACTATTCATTTTTCAACCTCCTGTACAATTTTTTCAGAATCCCTCTCCTGTTACAAAATTTGGTGTTAAAATCGATTCAAAAGCACACACATTTTGTAAAGACACATAATTTTGAATGATTTTTCAAATTATTAGAAAGAAAAAGAAAAAAAAAAAGTTCCCACAGCGAGATTCGATCCAGCGACCACGCGCTTACGAAGCGAAGCCGTTGCCGCTGCGCCACGCCGCTCGCTGTTGTTCGGCTAACGTAGAAGGTACATGAAGGCACGAAAATTTCCAAGAATTTCTATCTCGAGAACGCTTGAGGGGCGCGTTTTATTATTTGCACCTGTTATACCTGTGACCTCAACCTTTACGTGTGCAAAATTAGAACCGAATCGGAGACGGACTATGTTGGCCCTGCCCTTGTAAGCCGGGGCAATGTTGGACGCCTCGGTGATGAACTGTTGGACCCGTAATCTCCGTGGATCATCCGTCGGTTCGGTGAATAAAATAGGGTAACACGAAAACACATAGGGCGATAGGCATTTCTAGGGAAACCTTCTACACTAACTTAGACACGTACAGACGACACAACACGTTCACCCTGACTTTGGGGACAATATACAATAACATAGAAAAACGCAAACAGAATTACAATTCCTATACGAGAGATTAGCCTAAACACAACCTACATACACTACACAACTCCCTTACGTAAGACGTAGCTACAAGACCATGAACTCCCATCCTTTAATCCTTCCATCCCTGGGTTTGTGTCCGGGCGGGACACAGGGAGGAGGGCTTCCCGAGGTTTCCCGTGAGTACGACGAGATCCGACGTTTGGACCGCGTGAGTGCCCAGTGCCTCTCGTTGTCCGGGCCCCGGATCTCGGCGTAGCGAAACTGCTCTCTCCGCTAAGTACGCCAGCGGAAGCCAAACGATTTTTCCATTGCCCGCACTTTGGAAAGTGGTGCACTCGGTGATGTACATAAGATGGAGGGTATGCCTGATTGGCGCGGTCCCGTACGACAGTATCTAGCGATCTGTTGCCATACATTAATTGTTCCTAACGTTTTTATTGATTATTATTTTTTCATTTTTTTTTTTTTCATTTTTTTCCCTTTGAAATACCGAGCTATGTCCGTGCCGATGACTAAAAATAACGATTAGGATCGTGCTCATTCTACCTGGGCACCGATTCTCTTCCGATGGTAATGTAAAATTGTACGGGCGAGTGCTTGCGCACGGAAATTCGAACCATATTTACGAACGGCTATTCCCGATCGGTCTACGGGTCATCGCCGCTCGATCTACGGGTCAACCCGATCGGCCTACGGGTCGTCCCGATCGGTCTACAGGTCGTTTCGTCCAATCAATGCGCTTGGAAGAGCGAAACTAATGAAAGGGATATCCAACGAGGATAGTTAAGAGTTTGCGTCATTTACCGATGCTCGCGACAAATGCGTTTGAAGCGAGATTTCAGCAAGTGCCGGATGGTGCCGGACGATCTCGAAAGAGAGTCATTCGAAGACTGATTAATCGATCTCGGATCATCCATCAAGTTAACTTGGTTGACTCGATTCGGTGGTGCGAGGATCGGTTTGATTTGGTTTCTTTGCGATAATTGCTGACCAACAGCTCAGCAACGTTTATATATAACGAAAGTCGGACAGTCCCGTGTAGAAATCTGCTACGGATACCCTCGTTTGAATCTAGCGTCCGGCCAGTTTTCCTGGTCACGGTTTCTTGCAGAGGAACTAGATGGGGCCTAGCTACAATACATGTATAGATGTCACTGCTATCCAGGCAGTAGCTCCTTAACCTGTCCCAGTCTACCGGCACACCGGGTGGGTATAATCTAGCCAGCACACACCGATAGATGTCAACGTGATCTGCAGTGCCTGGTAGACAGCAGTGTCTAGCAGTCGCAGTAGAGACAGCTCCGCAGCGGTGGGGATTCTCGTGAGCGCTTGGCGCTTTCGATTGGTCGACGGAGTACGGGCTGTTAAACCACGTGATCGGTCTGTGGGGCTGGCGTGTTTCAAGCAAAGGACCTGACCTTACTTTCACGAAAGTGTTTGAAACGTTACGAATAATCAAAGTTCAAATTTCAACTACAATTAAACCATGGTTGACGTAGAAAAGCAGGCGCGTAATCGGGCATGGGTAAAGCGACGCTGTGCTGTAAAAGCAGGGGTCGACGAAATATTAAGAATACGATCGCGGTATTTAATAAGTACAAGTGATTGTGAGGTGCAAACATTAGGCTAGCCTAGTGCTCGACGATCAAACATGCACTGTGTAGTTCAACACCACAATGCACATAAAATGCAATACACATAAAAACACATATAGAAAAATTTCATATGAAAAAATAAATGTCATATGAAAGAAAAAGTTACATAAAAAAGTTTATATGAAAAAAAAAATGTTATATCAAAAAACGTTAACCTTGTGAATAAAGTTTATATTTGAAATGTAGTTCATCGTGTTATTACTAACTTTATTACGTCGGTGCTGACCGCGATAAGCCACCCCCCATCTCCCTTCCTTTTATAGGTTCGCATTATTCCGGTGCTGGCTACTTTATATCCAGGTATCCGAAATTGAAACCCGGAAAACCCGCTCAGCCCCGGCTAATTCCCGGACGCAATTTCCACACGGGGTAGAGTCACCTGATTGCGTCCGTCAAAACTGTAATAGGTCGAGAAATTCGCTGAGCTTCGTGGCGCAACGAAGATTTCGGCCCGTGATCGCATTGGGCGGAATTGGGCGGCTCAGCGATTTTACGATTCTGTTATTCCGATATAATTAGGATATTAAGGTCGGGATGTAACACACACGCACGCACACGCACACACACGCGCGCACAAACGCACACGCACACGCACACGCACACGCACACGCACACGCACACGCACACGCACACGCACACGCACACGCACACGCACACGCACACGCACACGCACACGCACACGCACACGGACACGCACACGCACACGCACACGCACACGCACACGCACACGCACACGCAAAGGCACACTCACACGAACACACACACACACACACACACAATAATTTTGCTTAAAATAGGCTTAAATGAATCCAATGGACCCGAAACGTGGTGATCTGAAAAAATTAAATTTAAAAACTTTTAAAACACTCCCGGCTGAAAAATATGACATGAAAAGTATATTGTAAAAAATAAGATGTTCAATGAATACAAATTCAAAAAGAATTAGATAATTTAAGATATCATCCTAGTTTATTCATAGTTTGAATTATGATCGGTCATTTCAGTGAGATTAATATTTCGGATTATAGTCATCTTTTGACTGTCCTGTATGCAATCGGGATACGTCCTCTTTCGCATTGTCAAACTTTTATATTGAATATCATCTTTTTAACTCCCGACTGAAAAAAGGGAGTTATGTGTTTCATTTTACCGACGTGAATCGGCGTAATCCATTGTAAGGGAATAACGTCCAAACGGTTAATCTTCTTCTAACAGATTTTTGCACATCGGTTCCGTGGGTCCCACAGATGGTTTATGAATCATAATATTTAAATCGGATGTGAACTCGTAGAGATATTGAATGTTGAAAAAACACTTCGATTTTCAAATTTTTGTTGTAGTAAGATTGTTTTCACCGCGCGCGACCTCAGAGCCGCTCGCCTTCCCCGGACATCGTAAGCGGCGCCACCGGTCTACTTACTTTTTTTTTCCTTTACTGAGAAGAAGACTCTTGTAAAACGTGCCGCATATATATATATATATATATATATATATATATATATATATATATTGTAACGGTTTTTCTTATATTTCGATAGCTGCATTTATGGGAGACGGGCCCGAGGGTCACCGGTGACAGGAAGGTCCGAAGGTTTTATATTAATGAATTAGGCGAGACATCGACAAGTGGGGTGAGAGAGACGTTTATTGCTCGTTTAGTATGTCGGCCTCCACGTTTTTTGCGTTTCAATCAATATCATACAAAACATTTCCCTTTGACATATTTTGGTTATCCTAATATAATGAGTTTAAGGGTCTTGGATGGACCTTCACACTCTGCGTATTTAATAATTCCAATACAAAGTTCCCGGAGAAGCGACTTTCGTGGCACTTACTTCCGACGACCCTCAATCGACTTCTTTGGATTGGGGTCCCATCGTTATTGGAATCGATATTCAAAAATTATTCGGGATAGTACTACTCCGCAACACATAGGCGTGAGCAACGGCGAAATAGATTTGCTTTACGCGGCTCATGCACTGTGGATGAAAATGTTTTATGACTGATTACAATGATTATTTATTTTCCCCATGTAGCGACGAACGTTGGGACGGAGTATTCGATAGACCTAATTATGGGCGATCATGAGTACATTATTGTTTCTGACACGTAAACGTAGCTATCGAGGCCCGAATAATCCGATCCGCTTGGAACGTGATTCGGAACCAAAGCATGTTCGGACACGTTAAGCACGATTGTTCATTTATTGTCTTGTTTTTTCTTTCTTCTAACAGATGATCACTGGGACGTCGCCTTTTCTGGACGAACGACCGTAAGGGGTTCGACGAATAGACAGTGACGCAATGACACCCCGAATTCTCTTTCTTTTTTAGGTTATGTGTCCCGCGTTGTTTAATAGGTAATTGTTCGTGGCTCACCTGTCGTTTCGGGAATACCAATTTCGGCTTACCCATATACGGGGGTGTGGATGGATATTGTCCTTTATTCAATTTTGAATCCACGTGTGGCGACGACCTGGCGGGGCTAACCTCAATCCCGAGGTTCGAGATCACGATGTCCACGTGAATCCAGGGGAACACATAACTATTAAATGAAAAATTAAAAAAAACTCCCGATTGCTAAAAAAACCTCGGACGCAACTAATAATAAAAAATTTAAGGTAGTTCCTCCGCGACAATCTCAACCAAGAGTTTACATACCATGTTCATGTTTCAAAGATTGTTTTTGATCTACCATTGCCAGTAAACTTTTTGCCGGGACTGTCGAGGCTTTGCCCCAATACACGCAATAGCTTGTATATACAGACAACGCAGTCTTCTCTGTGTGTGTAAGAACGCCGATCGTGGCAACGTTGTGCATCAGCTGTGGCCTACGTACATATCGCTGTAGTGGAAGAGAATATTATTTGTGAGCTAGGAAAAAATCAATTCTTGAAAAATGTCCACTCGAACCCGACACAAGGGACAATTCATTAAAAAAAAAGTGCTTGCCAAGAGAATAGAATCCGTAGCGGCTTCCCTAAAAGCACGACGCCGACACGACGAGGAAATCGACGAGGAAAATTTGGAGGTTATGAAGTGCGATGGGAGACGTATCGTCGAGCTGCAAGAGCTGGGAAAAAATCTTCGATGTTGTATATGTCGAAAAGTTCTTTCATTGGAAAGAATTGTGAACGAAACACGTCTTGGGCTCAATTCGTGTTTAACGATTTCTTGTGATACTTGTAACGTGAATACACGCGTTCTGACAGGAAAAATGCATACCGCAAAAGACCTCTCAAAATTGTCAGATGTGAACACGAAAGCTGTCCTTGGTAAACCAATTAATTTAATTATTGAATCCTATATATTTTTTCTAATTCTCAATCTGCAATGACAATTTCTATGCTGTGATAAATAGGGGCTGTTCACTCAGGTGTCGGATCCACCGCTTTGAACAAGCTTCTAGCTTGTTTAAACATCCCTCCAATATCGGAGAATTTGTTCAAGCGGTACGAACGAGAAATTGGCCCAGTAATTGAGGAATGTGCCAAGGAAAGCTGCAAAAGAGCTGCGGAGAAAGAGCGCAGATTGGTAATCAAAAATGTCGAAACGTTATGTCAGGAAATATGAGTATTCGCGTAATTGGTCGGGGCCTGATTTGATAATCGAGTATATCTTTTTATAGCTCTCATTTCGCACTATTGAAGTTAATTAACTCGTAAATTCTCTTTGTATAACAAGATTTTTCATGAAGCGCTGTGAGAATTTGTTTCAAATCTCTGTGGCGCTGTGAGAATTTGTTTTAAATCTCTGTGGCGCTGTGAGAATTTTTTCAAATCTCTACGGCGCTATACATTTTTTTTTAAATCTCTGTGGCGCTATACATTTTTTCTAAATCTCTGCGGTGCTGTAAGAATTTTGTCAAATCTCTGCAGCGCTGTAAGAATTTTTTCAAACCGCTGCGGCGCTGTAAACATTTATTTTAAATCTCTGCGGCCCTGTAAGAATTTGTTTCAAATCTCTACTGCGCTGAAGATTCTCATTAGTATTGTGAATTTTCACTTTCTTTCAATTTGCTACTGAATTTTTTTGTAGCTTCTGTGCTTACATTTATAACTTAACGTCTAATGGTGCAGTGTGAAAATTACATTGACTAAAAGCGACAAATTTTTACTTCGATACATTATTTATAGAGTAATTGTTCTACTGGTCTGTTTCACTTCTTTGCTGTTAGGCAAATTAAAATTGGAAAATATGACTAACTTTATTTTTATAAGGCTTATGCCGTTTATTTGTAAATTTATCTGCAATCGTGTATAGAAATATATTTCTGGACATAATTATTCTATGTCCTCAATTTGTACATCACGAATCGTATATGTTTATATCGAATAGTATGTTTATACCTATAAATTAAAATATCAATAAAAACTATTCATACTAAAGACTAAGCGCTGATGAAAAAAGTAATGGAATATTTTTTTAAGGTATCATAACTATTTTTAAAAATATTATATAATCTGTATTTTTTTGTTGATGAAATATTAATAAAAACATCAATTTCCTCAAATATTCAATGAGTTCGATTATTTTATGTTGCGTCAGGCCGACTGAAATAGTCAAGGAAATTTATCCTCATCTGCAAAACCTTGAACCTGCGACGAATCCCAATTTTCCGCAAATCCTGAACGATGACGTTACAGTGGCGAATGCGTCCTCGGATAAATTCGACAAAGCATTGGGCAACATCATCAACATCATCGTTTCTTACGATATGGGATGGAGTAAACGCGGCAATGGAAGGAGTTACGACAGTCTGAATGGCTATGGCGCAATAATCGGATTTTTCAGCGGTAAAGTCCTCGATTTTGCGACTCGGAACAGGAAATGTAAACTCTGTGATTCGGGTCGAGCGAAAGAAGATCACGATTGTCGAAAGAACTTCCAAGGAAGCGCGAAAGCGATGGAGCCTGATGTTGGAGCTGAAATAGTGAATCGGAGCACTATTCTGAAAGAGGCAGGGCTCAATGTTTCTGTTTTAATTGGCGACGAAGATAGTTCTACTATCGCAGCGGTACGTCGAGAAAAATCGCAACGAGTTTTTAAGTTAGCTGATAAAAATCATCTTCGAAAACACTTTGTTACCGAATTGTATGAGCTACAAAAAACTTGCAGAGAGTTTAAAAAAAAAGAGGCTATCTCTCATGTCAACAAATGTTTCGGATACGCAGTAGCTCAAAATAAAGGCAAATCCGTGGAGCTAGCAAACTGCCTTCGCAACATACCAGACCATTTGTTCAATCGACACGAAAAATGTGGAAGCTGGTGTCTCCGTTCCGAGAATAATTCAAGGGCTCAAAAAGTGATATTCGAAGATCCAGAGCTGTACAAAAAACTGCACGAAATATTCAACAAATACGCCAACAACGCCTCCAAATTTTCGGTCGCAGTTTCGAGTCAAGCCAACGAAAGCCTGAACAGTATTATGGCTCATAAGGCTCCGAAAAATCGATGCTATAGTCAAAGCGAATCCGCCGATTTTCGTTTTGCAAGCGCTGTGTGTAGTAAGAATGACCGTGACAATCACTTACTTACCGTTGCAGAAAAAATCAACATTTCCCCCGGGAAAAATACTGCATCATTTGTTACGAAAAACGAATCGAAACATTTGCAAAGAGCGTCAAAAGCCAAGTTACCTAGCACAAAAACTCGCAGGAATATACTGGCTGATCAAAGACAGGCTTTGAGGAAAAAATCGGAACAGACAGAAGGAATTCAATATCAACCTAACTGTGGCTTTGAAGTTGACATCGATGATCTCCAAAGTGATGAAGACGTTCTTAACAACAATGTACCGAATATTTCTTCGTTGTTGGACGCTTCGAATCTCGTTTTCTTCGATTCGGAAACTTCGGGCCTTCAAAAATCTGCAGACATTTTGCAGATTGCAGCCAAGTGCGGTGAACACGCTTTGTGCGAATATGCGAATCCTTCTCAGCCAATTACATCGAGTACAACGGCTGTCACGGGCATGAGAAATGTGGCTGGGGAATTGTTTTTATATGACAAGAAAGTCCAGTCAATTCCTATTGAAGACGTCCTTCGTAAGTTCAAAGAATGGCTAACTATGCTGAAACCGTGCATTCTTATAGCGCACAATGCGAAATTCGACACTCCACGCTTACTTCAAGCTTTCAAAAATAATTCGATGATAGAGGATGTCAAAAATCTTATCGCCGGATTCGCAGACACTCTCGTCACTCTAAGGAAACTTCATCCTCAAAGAAAAGGTCCCGGAATGTTTAAGCTATCTACTCTCGCTGCAGATCTACTGCTTATTGATCCCACTGCAAGTTTTCACGAGGCATCATACGATGTCGAGATCCTCGAAAAACTCGCTTCTACTATTCCAAAAGAAAAATTAATTGCAAATAGCAAATCTTTCAAAGAATGCTATATTCACGAAGCTCGACTACAAAAGGCAGCAGTACTCGAACGAGCCTTGAGTGATCTCAAAGATGTTAGCTCTGCGGGAATGATTAAAAAAATAGCAAGTGCGGGGATCGATCTTGTTAAATTACAAACAACATACACGAAAAGTGGAAGAGAGGGTATCATTGAGTTGCTGTCGACGAACCAAATCGATAAAAAACCTCGTGTCACAAAAAACAAAAAAATCTTGGAAAAGATTATTCTATTTTTAGAAACAAACCAAAGCTCCGACGTTTAGGTAAAAAGAGGAAAAAAACGAAAATGTTGTTAAAAAAAAATATTGTTCTATTAATATATGTTCAATAAGATTATATTTTATGAAAGAGAAGATTATTTAAAAATTAAAATTTATATGTTACATTCAAGCTAAAACCAAAACAATGTTTATTCAAATAAAATACTTTGTTAATATTTAAAGATATATTAAGACAATATGTTTGCAATAAAAAGTAGTCTTTAATATTTTTTCTACCAATTTATTCAAATGCCATCTGTTTGGTCCAAAATCATATGTTCAAACTAAGCGCCTGGCCATGCACACTGTTGCCAGATCGCTGACCCGTTCCCCCTCCACGCACTCGTTTGTTTGCAGGCCGAGCAGGATATATGCTATACGACCAAAATTGTGAGGGCTTCTCATTGTTATATCTTGGAAACTAGATGGTGAATCATTCTCATTTCTTTTCACATTATTCGTGTTATCTTACTCTAGCTTATCCTCGTTTTTTATCAATTTCTTAGTTTAATTCGTGACGGTAGAATTAATAATGCTCTTTTTTGCCCATCATAACGCATTTGATACGTGTAAAACAAGCCAACTTTAAGTGTAAATATCTCACGTTTGGGGAGGTCAAACTCATTCAAATTGCACAGATGTTTGGATAATGTATTAAATAACATATATGTCGAATTTCAACCATTTCCTAGTTCAACGCATCTGTGGAGGTACTACCTTAATTAAAAATTAAGAAAACTCCTGACTAAAAAAAACTTGGGACATATAAATAAAAAGGATGAAATAATCCAAGCTATCATCTTAGTTTATTCATCGTTTGAATTATGATCGGTGCAGTCAATATTTTAAATTATCGTAATCTTGTTACTCCCCTCTATGCAGTCGGGAGACGTCATTAATTGTTCGAGGATGCGGAAAAGGACGTCTCCCGACTGCATAGAGGAGAGTAACAAGATTACTATAATCCGAAATGTTGACTGCACCGATCATAATTCAAACGATGAATAAACTAAGATGATAGCTTGGATTATTTCATCCTTTTTATTTATATGTCCCAGGTTTTTTTTAGTAAGGAATTTTTTTTTCATTTTTCATTAAATTTTTTATTATTTGTTGCGTCCGAGGTTTTTTTAGCAATCGGGAGTTTTTTTTAATGTTTAATTTAATATTTATTTCATGCTTTTTAAATCTTCTGATTGTATCTAACTGCCGCGGCCGAGTGCTTTTGGAATTCTTAAATTCATATATTCTCCACTCGAGAATTTTTAAATTCATATATTCTCCACACGAGAAGAATAAATTTGTTTATAATCGTGATTTTTATTTCAATATTAACTTGTTTATAAATTTGTTTACAATCGTGGATTTTATTTCAATATTAATTTTTTGATAAATTTGTTTATAATCGTGGATTTTATTTCAATATTAATTTTTTCATAAATTTGTTTATAATCGTGATTTTTATTCCCATATCAATTTGAATTAACCCTCGGGTCAACACCTGGGTCACCAGTGACTCATAGCCCCGTACAATATAGCTGGGTGCCGAAGAATGGTGGTGACCGGAGGGTTAATCAAGTTTGATATTGTTGTAAATTGATAAATTCATTTTTATACGTTTTTTTGTTTCGATTGAAGAATGATTGAATAATTAATCCATGAAATTGATTTATAATAGTTCCTCTAATGTTAAAAATCGATGTATAAGATTTTCTCTGAACAATTTTTTGATAAATTTGTTTATAATCGTGATTTTTATTCCAATATCAATTTGAATTAACCCTCGGGTCAACACCTGGGTCACCAGTGACTCATAGCGCCGTACAATGTAGCTGGGTGCCGAAGAACGGTGGTGACCGGAGGGTTAATCAAGTTTGATATTGTTGAAAATTGATAAATTCATTTTTATACGTTTTTTTGTCTTCATCGAAGAATGATTGAATAATTAATTCATGAAATTGATTTATAATAGTTATTCCAATGTTGAAAATCGATGTATAAGATTTTCTCTGAACAATTTTTTGATAAATTCGTTCATAATCGTGATTATTTTTTCAATGTCAATTTGAATTAACCCTCAGGTCAACACCTGGGTCACTAGTGACTCATAGCCCCTTACAATTTAGCTGGGTGCCGAAGAATGGTCGTAACCAGAGCGTTAATCACATTTCATATTGTTGAAAATTGATAAATTCATTTTTAGACGTTTTTTTGATGGAAGAATAAACGTTTTTCTGATTGAAGAATGATTGAAGAAAGATTCTTGTCGTTTTTCATAGCGCGAGAAGTTGAGCTGCGCACTGGCAGCACAACACCCGTGCATCCAAGAAGATGAAACGTCGACGTTGCTCGGTCAATAATTTTGATGATCCACTGCTTCCATCCCACCAATGATATGGTAGTTCGTGGAGTCAATGTCAGCGCTCTACAGTTATTGTAGAACGCGGCTAGTACAGCCTTGGACACATGTCAGCGCAACATCCTTTATGTTAAGCGCGGCTGAGATCAGCCTTGACCCCAATTTAGCGCAACATCCTTCATGTTAAGTGCGGCTCAGATCAGCCTTGACCACGACTCACTGCAACATCCTTCAGACTAAGCGCGGCTAAGACCAGCCCTCATGGTACATCAGCAAATTCGATTTGTGCTTGAAGATGACTGACGTCGATGATTTGTCCAGCCTATGTTGACTTGACATCGGACATTGTTCATACCGCTCCAAACCGTACCTGCTATTGTGATATTAGAAAAAAAAATATATAAATACATGTCGAACACCACAGAGAGAAAAAATATATATAAATACGTGCCAAACACCACAAAGAGCACCAAATTATCCTGAAAAAAATGACAAATTATCCTGAAATAAGGTAGAAGATCGTCATGTCAATTAATATTTCAATTCCGATCGAACTGATACTTGTTTCGCTAATAATACGGATGAGATTTGAAAACGAAGCTACAAACTTAGAATTCTGATTGAACAATATTAGAGAAGAAAAATTATTATACAGAAGAGTAAGGGTTATCCGAGTTTTCAATCAGAGTAAACATCGAATGAAGATTGTTGACTGAATAAACCTTATCGATAAGGATGACTGACAGCGTTAATTAGGAATTGATTAGAATTCAGCTATTCTCCATGCATTTAAATTCGAAATACTTATTTCACTATTAAGGATAAGATTTGAAGACGAAGCTTCAAACTTAGAATTCTGGTTGAATAAATAAATATGAAGAAAAAAACCTTATAGGTTATGCTTACCGTGAAGCCGGCTGGACACCTTGTAGGTTATGTTTGCCGTTATGTCAACTGATGAAGATTAATTTTTTCCTTATCGCAGCAAGAGCACACTGTCACAAATGCCGAAACCGATGGATACCGCGAACAATGAATTAATTTTTTTTTCAATAACTTGGTTAAATCAATCAATCGGGAGTTAATATTAAATAAATAAATAACGACGTACGCTTTTCAACTATATATATATATATATATATATATATATATATATATATATATATATAGATATATATATATATATATATATATATATATAGATAGATAGATGTATGTGAAGTCACATCGCCGACGATGTCACCCCTCCTTCGAACAACCAATCGCGAGGGGTCTGAAGGCGATGGACTACATCCACGAATCCGAGAGAGACAACACTACCGGCCCTCGCTGCGGAGCGAGAGAGAAAGAAACAGTCCGCGTAGTCTACCGTCCGAAGCGAGTACTGAACGGCTAACGGGGAACGGCGATAAGTTCAGGGGACATATCGCAAAATGCGATATGTCCCTCTTTTGAATTTGTCGATATTTTAAACATTGAATATCTTTACGAGTTTGCTTCCGATGATAAATATTATGAAAAAAAGACCTTCTCTGTGACCCACAGAATTGATGTGCCAAAATCTGTCAGGAGGGGATAAGCCGTTTGGCCAAACACTTCAGCCTAAAAATTCAGCTATTTCGCGGGCAGGCGGTGAAACACATAACTCCCGTTTTTTGCCCCGTGGGCTATCGGAAGTTAAAAATATCCCCGTTTTCTCGAGCGTTGAGGACTTCTCCGCTTTCCCCAATGGCCTTCGACGTTCGATGGCTAACGTCATTTACGATGTGTTACGATTGGTTCTTCTTTCGGTGGCTTGATCCTTTGGAATCAAAAAATACAAAAATTTTGAGGTTAGTTTTATGATTCTCACGCTCTCTGCCGTCCTTTTTCTTCTGTCTCCTTTTTCGTCTCTCTTACTGCCACCTCGTTCTCCTCGATCCACCGGCGTCTCCCTGCTTCCTCGTGGGGGCGCCACCGCCGCGATTACGCGCGACTATTTGAGTTACAAATATGTGTATTCCTACAATATATATATATATATATATATATATATATTGTTATGTCACGAACTCGAATTAGGTAAAAAGTCTATGTACTGAGGGTGCCAATCTGGCTACAAGACGCGGTTTTAGGATAGTTAGACGCGGTAGACACAAAAGTCAACAACGAAAGACGTTTATTGTAACAGTCAACTGTCGGACAGAGCTTCCGCTCGATTTGCAGAGTTACTACTGACTAACTAGCCTAGGTTACATCGAGTCTTATAACTACAGGAGGGTGTGAGTGGTGGGGGTGCAATCAGGAGGGTGTGGAAAAAGGCGGGTTTCCTTGAAAAGATGACCTGAATGATTCCGGGAAAGTCGTAATGGCCATGGAATGCGAAGGCGTTGGAATTTGGTTCTTGGAAGGATCGTCGAGAATTGGTGGGAAAATCGGGAAGACGGTCAACCACAAAGTGGTGGACCGGATGACCATAAATTTGGATGCGGGTGCAGGTGGCCACCGACGGGTGGGCTGATGGGAAAACTAGCGTGGGAATGCATCTATCGAATGTGGAAAGAATGTGGGAAAAAGGAGGAATAGTATGGGTCTGCGTCACCCCTCCCCCCTTATTTAAGAAAATCCATGTAGCAAAATGATGGATTTTCTCAGGCCTTATTATAATTAAGATTACGTCTAGTCTTATGTGTAATTGAAGAATTGGTTTGATTTCGGTGTAGGTTAGCTAGGCCTATTAATTCGTCTTGCGAGTATCGCACATCATAATTGTTGTGATCGCTGGTGTTATTATAGAAACAATTGTTGTTAACATTTATACATGGTGAAAAAGTGGAAGACATACATTTGCTGATTAGATTGCCAAGGCAGTTACGAAATCCGATCTTAAAAGCTAGCAGAGATACCACGATTCCAATGCACGCGTACCCTAAGTACCTGAGTCCGTCACGAGCGGTTTCAAATAAAGTTTTATTGCGTCTATGGCTTCCAATCTTCTCGGCTTCCTCTGATATTACGTCTAGGGTTTGTCCGAGGGATTTGAGTTGGGTTAAGTCAATATGAGTTGGTCTCATTAGCGTAGTAGATTGTAAATCTTCTAACTCTACTGAGTGATTGGCTAGAAGGTAATCGAGTGTGGGAGTCTTAAGAGTTTTATTTAGCATATTGTCTGTGGTTTGCGTGAATTTCTTGTCGGTTCTGGGTCTAACTATTATATGATCGGTTTGCCCGATGCAATTTCCGGAGATTGTCACTCTGTTGGTACCGTAGAGCGTTACTTGACGGATTTTGTGGTCGTCGCATGCGAGGTGGAGCGTCTCGGATACAGGAGAGGTTACAATCCAGGAGTTTCCGTTCTTTAGTTGAATCTATAATGATTTGATTAAATTGATGAATAAAACCTGGCATTGAGAGTCGGAAATATCGTTGGGTCTTTAAAGTATAACGCCTTCGCAACTATCGGGATTATTTATTGTGTAATCGGAGTTTTGTCGCTTGAAAAGAAACTTTGATTGCATAGCATTACATTGAGCAAGGTCATTCTCATTAGTCGGGGTTAACAGAGTTCTCGTAATGATTACTGTGTCGGGTGGATTAAGATAATAAAAGGTATTAGCGGAAGATTTTTGTTGGAGCACTGGAATCAGTCTATAGGCTTGTAATACACTATTTTCAACTACCGGAACTTGAATAACGTACGCAAATCGATTGTTAGTTATCATAACGCTTACATCGCTAATGTCTATAATAGTAGCAAATGCAGATTCTTCTAAAGATACGGGTGGTGCATCACTGGAAATCGTTTGTGAACGTATTGTGAGAAGGGCTTTAATTAAATCAGCGGGGCTGAGAATTTGAGGGTGTACAATTCCCTGTTTTCCATCATTGACCGCGTTCAACACATTGTTCAGATTTTCGCTGTATTCGTCTATGAGGGTTTCTACGAGTGCCACCTGGGAACTAATTATAATGTTTTGTGTGTTGTTTTGTACGTGTTGTCCCACGCTAAATACGGCGCCATAAAAATGCTCAGTGTCGTTTTTCAAATTCTTGATCGCATCAGTGAACGTGGAGATTGTTGCTTTTACGATGGTTGTCTGATTTTTAACGAGTTGACTCAATCGCGAGTTATCTTTGTGAGTTTTACCTATCTTATCATTATAGTAATCTGCATCTGAATCTGATAAAGTGCCGAAGAAGATTTTGATAATGTCACCGATAAAATTGAATACTCCTCTCTTGTTTCGTGGAGAATAATTAATTATGCTCATTAGTCGGCGCCTGCGATCCTCGATACGTGCTAGTCGTTCTGACACGGTTTTGATAGTTACAAATTCTGTACATGCTGAGGCGGTTGTTAAATTACATACGGTCTCCAAACTGTGAACGATGCTGAAGAGTTGGTTGTGTTGCACGTCGATCTCTGTCAAGTCGACGTAGTTGACGACGATCCAGGTTTTGTGGTACATTACCACGTCTCCCAAATGTTCCATGTAAATGGGCCCAGTGATTGGCTCGACCTCGATTACATCGGGTCGGATAGGTAAAGAAGGATAGTGCCCTGCACATAAATAATGGTTAGTTTCGATAATAAGGTTTTAGTTTATTGACATGGATTAATTTTTTTCTTTTTCGCAATAATATTTCTTACTTGACTTCGGACGTTCTGTCGAGAATCAATGCTGGCCCTTCCCACTTTGGAGCAAGTAGGGATTTATCTCGTTCTTGGGCCACGAGAACCTTGTCTCCTTTATTGAAGATCGGTGCACTACGCTGAACGTGAGCGTCCTGGTTAATTTTCGAACGTTCTTTCGCTGCAATAAGGTGGTCGCGCCCCTTCTTGAGTATCCGGTCGTGATCCGTACGAAGTCCCTCGAAGTACTCGTCAATCGTGGCGTTGGTGCGATGAACGGGGATGCTGTTCGGAATGTTTGGTTTCCGTCTGAACTGCATTTCAAAAGGTGTGAGTCCGATGCCTTCTTGCCTTGCTGTGTTGTATGCCATGGAAACGAATTTCAGTTTCTTATCCCAGTCCTCTCGTTGATCATGGATGAGCGCCTTTATTTGCTCCTTGATCGGTCCATGAGCTCTCTCAAGGCTTCCATTACTTTGAGGATAAAACGATGTCGTCGTCATGTGGGAAATTTTGAACAGTTTCTCCATATGTTTGAATGTCTGACTGATAAAATTACGACCTCCATCTGTTAGAATCTTCTTTGGTGCACCGTGGATATAAATGTAATGCTCTACCAGAGCGTCGACTGTAGCCCTGGCATCTTGAGTTTTAAGCGGGATGAGCGTGATGAATTTTGTTAACTGATCTTGCACCGATAAGATGTATTTGTACCCGTCAACAGATTCGGGAGTGGGTCCTACGAGATCGAGAGCGATTTTATCGTTCGGCCGTTCCGGTGTGTTGGTGATTACTGTGTCTACTTGTGGACGAACACGGACCAGCTTAACCTTTCGACAGGTGTCGCATCGACGAATATAGTCTTCGATGTCTCTTTGCATGTTGGTCCAGGTAGCGACAGCCCTAATGCGGTCGAGGGTTTTTCCTACGCCAAAGTGTCCGGTAGCTTGGGTGCCATGGTGTTCCTTTATAATCCGTTGGCGATCCTCCTCGGTACCTGGCTCGTAGAGATCCTTGTCGTAAAAGTATAGCGGCGATCGGTTTTCCCTTTTCGACCAGATGAAGTTAATCATTTGCTTCAATCGAGATTTGATCGATGGGTGTATATTGAATACTCAAGTGCTCACAACCCAGATTAATCTTTGTTGGTTCATCAACTCTCGTTAGTGCGTCTGCGAGGCGATTGAATCAGTCTATCTCGTCTTTTGAAAAGTCTATGTGCAAATGATGGTCATGGTCTGACGGATGGTCCGTTATTTTTAATTCTTTTGTATTCCTCGGCGGTGTCTGCTCGCTTATTTCCGTGACGCATGGATCTTCTTCCGTAAGCTCGAATTCCATGTGAATGGGTGAGTCTAGGGCGTTCCGATGTTCTTCTTGTTCTTCGTCCTCTTCATCCTGAGTGTATCCTGATGCCGCCCGGTTTGTCCGCGGGTGGTCACCGCATAGATACGAGATAGTGCATCGGCGTTAGTATTAGGGGACTAGGCAGCGAGAAAATTCGATTTTTTTTCATTTTCATTTTTTGTCGTATTCTGTTACTGCAATCTCTTCCGAATATTTTGGTACAAAGCAGACTAAAAAATTCTCAAAATTGAGCTTAGGAGAGAAAAAACACTCCGTACACGAGTTGCGCGCCGCGCCTAGCCGAGCACGTAGTCCGTAGCGGCGCCAGAACTTTAAACGCGTTTATCTCGAAACAACAAATACAGCGAAACAGCGCTAGCTTAACCACGATAACTCAAGAACGATTGACGATATCACCTTGTTTTTTCTTTTAAAATGAAGCTATCGATGTTCTCTACCAGGTGAACCAAACTCTATGCAAAGAAATTAATTTGTTATTATTGTTATTACAACAAATGTAAAAAAAATCTTCCGCTTTTTGATTTTTTTCGAATTTTTGCCGCCATTTCCGTAATTTTTATGGTTTTTCAAAAATTTTTGGTTCAAGTGGTGGGGAAACATGTTGCGAAGAAAATGGCGCTTGAAAATTCGCTGAAACTTGGATCGATCATCTTTGTCAGCCCGTATCTCCTTTAATTATTTATATTTTTCAAGCTGCAAGCTGCTAATTCAATAGCCGAAATGTAAATAAAAACATTGCAAAAAAGAAAATTCATGTACGTTGTTTCGTTTCTTCACAAATGCCATTTGAATTTTATAGCGTTTTTGGCCTATTCTCACTGCCTAGTCCCCTTAAGCGAACCTTTTTTGTAGACAGGCTCATACTCGTACTCTTCTAATTTTATTCGATGTTGCATGAGCCGGCTGTTGGTTGGAGGGTCCGTGGCCTTTAATATCCAGATTAGCGGTTCGTGGTCGGTAACGATTTTAAACTGTTTTCCGTACAAATATTGACGGAAATGTTTTGTCGCCCATGCTATTGCTAGCATTTCTAGCATTTCTAGCATTTCGTTCGGTGGTGAAGTACCTTTGTTCCGCTTTATTGAGGGTGCGTGACACATAGGCAACCGGTCCGTCCTTGCCGATCGGTCCCTGCGATAAAACTGCACCAACCGCGTGGTTACTGGCGTCGGTGGTCAACACAAATTCTTGCGCAAAATCCGGATACTGCAACATAGGCGTGGTTGTTAAGGCGGTGCGTAACAGCTGGAATGCCTGCGCTTGCTTTTCTGTCCAGGTCCAATCGGTTTCCTTTTTCAATAATTCTGTTAAAGGTTTAGCGATTTTACTAAAATCCTTAATGAATTTGCGATAATATCCTGCGAGACCAAGAAACTGTTTCATTTGCTTGGGATCGCGTGGTACGGGAAAATGTTTAACTGCTTTGATTTTCTTTGGGTTCGGCTTAACCCCTTCTTCTGAATTACGTGACCCAGAAATTCTAATTCAGGGCGAAGGAATTCGCACTTGTCCGGCTGGAGCTTGAGGTCGGACTCGCGTAACCGTTTCAAAACATCCACAAGTTTTTTATTATGTTCCTCCAATGTGTTGCCGTAAATAATGATGCCGTCAAGATAGACGAAACACGTATTTCCGATGAGTCCGCGAAGCGCGTTGTTCATCATACGCTGGAACGTAGCCGGTGCGTTATTGAGACCAAACGGCATTCTGTTGTAGTGGTAGTGACCCGACGGTGTCGAGAATGCCGTCTTTTACTTGTCCCGATCGTCCATGGGAGTCTGGTGGAACCCGGAAGCCAGATCGAAAGCTGAAAAATATTTGGCTTTCCCGAGTTGATCGAGTATCTCCTCGATACACGGAAGAGGGTAAGCATCGTGGGCGGTCTTCTCGTTCAGCTTCCGAAAGTCGATGACGATACGCCACTTCTTCTTCTCGGATGCGTCAGATTTTTTGGGGACGACCCACAGCGGGGCGTTGTACGGCGAGTCACTTGGTTCAACGAGTTTTTGTTGGAGCATCTCGTTGACCTGCCGGTGAATCTCCTCTTTGTGTACCAGGGGGTACCGATACTGCTTAACGTTTATCGGAACGTCATCGCTAGTAATGATCCGGTGTTTCACCGACCTCGTACCTGGCAACGGGTCTCCAGGTAGCGCGAAGACGTCGGGGTAGGATGAGACGATGTCCCATACCTGTTCAGCTTGTTCGGGCGGCACGTGCTCTAAACGCACGTTTTCCCTCAGTCTCTGAATTCTTTCGGCGAAGTTTTGGTTCTCGATGTGGTAAATGCCTACTGCGTCTGGCGGTGCGTCTTGGCGCTCCTCCGACAGTGAAGGGATGAGTTTCCCGACTGGGATCCCACGCAGCAAATTCACCGTAACCCGTCTTGGGTCTTCCGAGTCATTCATGAGAGGGACTCGAGCTTCGTAATCCCGTGCTTCGTATACACAGGGTACTACGGATCGATTGTTTTCTTCGGCTGTCACTGCCGGTCCATTCGACACGTTGGTCAGTACCGTGATCCAATAAATCGCCCGTGGCGGGATCGTAACCGTAAGGGGCTCGAATTGGAGTCGCTTACCATCAATTTCGAAGAAGTTTTTCTTGCCGATGCCAATGTAGGTTTGGTATTTTTCCATGAAGGGAATCCCGATCAGCCCGTCTTCTTCGAGTGGAAAATCATCGGGGACGACGTGGAATACGTGTTTTTCGCCGTCAAACTCCTGCTGTGTGATGAATAACGATCTATGTCGATCGTCACCCATTTTGAATTCGGTGTTAATGTTCATATTAACTTTTGCTTTTCCATCGAGAATTCCCTTTTTTATCAGGCTGATCGCTGCACCAGTGTCTAATAGAAATCTCCCTGGTCTGCGAGTGTCGTCCATTGGCAATCTGACGACCCGTTTGGTTGATCCGATGGCATTGATCCGAGGGATGCATCCTCGTGTTGTTCCGGCACTATCGCTTTTTCCGGCACATGGTGAACACGTGAGACGAAGGGAGGCCGAGGTATCTGCTGGCGCTCCCGAACACCCGTCGGCCGTCCTGGGGTCTCCGACCTTTGCTGCGCGTTGTGCATTTTTTTGCGGCAGGCAGCTTCGAGATGTCCCAAATTGTGGTAGTAATTGCACCTGGTCGGGGTCCGTTGGCTCGACATTGCGGTATTCGGTGACCTGGCTTGAGAATTGGGTGGTTTAGGGCGCGTGTCGGGGTGGCGCTCAGAGAGGTTGAGGCTTCGGGTCATCATTTCCCTCGTATAGTCGTATGCCTCCGCTGCTTGAGCCTTCGCGATAGCTGCACGAATGTTGTCCGGTCTTTGCGCCCGTACTTCCGTCGAAATTCCTTTTCGTAGCCCTAGTAGATACTGCTCGAGACCTTGTTGCCTTTCGTATTTTATTATCGATCTTCGCTCCGTTTCGTCCGTCAATGAGTTCGCGAGCACGGATAACATTTGATTTTGCGTCTCTAAATATCGGTTCGTAAAGTCAGAAACACTTTCGTTCCTTTCCTGAAACGTGCGCGAACGTTTATCCCGAAAAACACTAACCGGCTGTAAATTTCCGTATAAAATTCTAAGGGCATCGTACAGCTGTTCATAACTATCCGTATCGCATTCATTAAGTTCGCGTTCGGCAACGCCAGTGATTTTCTTCGCGATAATGAGACGACGGAAATAGTCTTGTCGCGAAACGTCTACCCGCACTCTTTCGATTGAACTAATAAAAGCTTCTACACCGATATTCTTTCCGTCAAATGGTTTAATAAGTTCTATCGCCTCTTTGGGCTGCAATGGCTCGAATGTGTCATCCGATGTTTCACTCGCGGCTCTAAATGGCGGATCAATTCGCGGATTGTCAATCACTTCGTTCGTTTGATCGGACATTTTATTCACTGTGTTTTTGATAATTTTGTTTAAGCTCGACAGGGACATGTCTTTTGTTGTTATAGAGTCTGTATCGGAGACACGCGCGATCGATATAGGCGTGCGGTAATGAGTAAGAGAGTGACTCACCGTTTGTTGGTAATCCAGTTTGTTGCGGTGTCCTTTGTCGTTTCCTTTCGTGTAGTAGAACGGTCCTAGGTCTCCAGCACGTAAGAATGGCACTACCCCACACTTAGCACCAATTTTTTATGTCACGAACTCGAATTAGGTGAAAAGTCTATGTACTGAGGGTGCCAATCTGGCTACAAGACGCGGTTGTAGGATAGTTAGACGCGGTAGACACAAATGTCAACAACGAAAGATGTTTATTGTAACAGTCAACTGTCGGACAGAGCTTCCGCTCGATTTACAGAGTTACTACTGACTAACTAGCCTAGGTTACATCGAGTCTTATAACTACAGGAGGGTGTGAGTGGTGGAGGTGCAATCAGGAGGGTGTGGGAAAAGGCGGGTATGCTTGAAGAGATGACCTGAATGATTCCGGGAAAGTCGTAATGGCCATGGAATGCGAAGGCGTTGGAATTTGGTTCTTGGAAGGATCGTCGAGAATTGGTGGGAAAATCGGAAAGACGGTCAACCACAAAGTGGTGGACCGGATGACCATAAATTTGGGTGCGGGTGCAGGTGGCCACCAACGGGTGGGCTGATGGAAAAACTAGCGTGGGAATGCATCTATCGAATGTAGAAAGAATGTGGGAAAAAGGAGGAATAGTATGGGTCTGCGTCACAATATATATATTGTAACGCTTATTTTGAGCGTTACAATGATGCCTCTAAATATCCGGCTTTGGCGGAATATCTCCTCGTCACCTCGGCGCGAATCGAGCAAGTTCGTCGGATCCCGGGTCCAAAAATATTATAAAAAAAGTGTTGTCATGTGTTTTTTTAAATATTTTTTTTTATGTAACGGACGAGCGACAAGGATCATGGACAAAACCTCAGAGCAACGAGCCAATGACCAGGTGTCCCGGCGAAAATATTTCACGAACGGACGAATGAGCGGGCGATGATTCGAAGTCCCAGCGGCACCGAACGTGAGACGAACTTTCCCGGAGACCTAATCAAGATAGATCGATATCGAGCCCGAGCTATAGTAATAGATTCCGGGTTATGGGGACGCGAATTTTAAACGATAGGCGACAGCAGCGTACGGTACCTGCGAAAAGAAACTTGGAAAAGAGTGAGGGAGGGGGATGGCCGGCCGGCCGGCGTAACGCGAGTAGAGGAGCAGTTAATCTCCAGGCGTCGACGCGAAAAGAAATAGAAAAGAAAGCGATAAACGTGAGTCGGGAAGTATCGAGAGCAAGAAAGAGTACGAAGCGCGAGGGAGGGAAGCAACGAGACAAGGAAGAAAACTCCGGAGGAACCGTTGAAGGTAAGGCCTTTTCACCGTTCCCACCGTTCGGTCAATTGTCGATACGTACTCCGTGCATTTGGGTTTTTTTTTGTGTACGCACGGAGTGGCACGCGTAATAATCTCGGGTAAGACGTCGAGCCGGTCGCGTCTCGGGTTCATTGGGATTTTGAGTTTTTTTTGTTGTGTACCGTAGAACCTCGAGTCGCCGGTTGCAAGTCCCGGGTATACGATGGTCGTAATTGATCGGGGAATCGTTTTGTTTTGAATATTGGTTTCGTGAGAGTTCCGGTTTTTCTTGTAATGTGGTATCTCGTCAGCTCTCGGTTGAACCGAATGCGTGCGCGTGCGATTGCATCGTTAGAGTAAGATAGTAGGGTCCCGTTGTAAAGGAAAAGAATTCGTGTTTTAGATCCGCGTTCGCGAATTAATTTTCTATGTGTTTTTTTTGTGTTTAGTTTTTTTGAACGTCTCGAATAGGGAATCAGCGCTGCGGACAGAGTAGTGGCGCTCGATTATAGTAGGGAGATTGTAATGTGTCGTCCCTGAAAATCGCGAGGTGAATTATTTTATTTTTGTATTTTTTTTGTGAAAATAAATTCACCGTTGAAATTTCCTGAAATTTCAGAGTATTCGTGAGTGTGTGAAATAATTTTCGTTTGTGCTGATCTCACTCAAATCCCCGCCAAAAATCACATTTTCCCGAACCGCCCCTCTACCCGTGTGATGGCTGCGGTCTAGCCAGGCAAACCCCACACGTCTCTCCAATTAACATCTTGAAAATTCATTTTTCTTCCCGGTCGGGTCACGCTATAAGCGTGGCTGGCACCCAAATATTTTTTATTAAATATAAAATTTACCGGCCGAGGAGACGTTTTGTATACGTCCCGGAAAAAGACGTTACAATATATATATATATATATATATATATATATATATATATATATATATATATATATATATATATATATTGTAACGTCTTTTTCCGGGACGTATACAAAAACGCCTCCTCGGCCGGTATATTTTAATATTTTATAAAAAATACTTGGGCGCCAGCCACGCTTATAGCCTGACCCGACCGGGAAAGAAAATGAATTTTCACGATGTTAAAAGAAGAGACGTGTGGGGGTTTGCCGGGCTAGACCGCAGCCGTCACACGGGTAGAGGGGCGGTTCGGGGAAGTGTGATTTTCGGGGATGATTTGAGTGGGATCGGCACACACGAGAATTATTTTTCACTCACACGAATATTATGAAATTTCCGGGTCTTTCCCCGATAGATTTATTTCCGCAAAAAAAAACAAAATACAAAAATAAAATAAGACACTCCGCGAGTTTCAAGGACGACACGTTACAATTCCCTACTACAATCATCCACCGCTACTCGGTCCACGGGGAACGATTGCCTATTCGAAAAAAAACAATCCACAAAAAAAATGTTAATACCGCGAAGCTAATACGCGAGTCGAGACTGTACGTGCGACCGGGATCCTACTAATTGTTCCACGCGACACTCTCACGCACTCGATATTCAAACCGGGAGAACAAACCAAAAAAAAGCACCCGATACGCGAGCGTACGTGATGTCGAACCGCGGGAGCGAGCAACGGACAAAAGACGATGATCACACAAAAAAAAAAATGACAGATTCAATCACTCGGAGTTTGAATTTCCGCGAATTAGAATTAGGCCCGGGGAATCTCTCGACCGTGAGTCGCGACCGGCTCGACGTCCCGCCCGAACAGTGGATCGCAAAAAAAAACAAAACCGAGCGAAAGAAAACAAAATTTAGATCGAGCGGGGAGAACAATGAAAAAAAATCTTACCCTGCGTGGACTATTCGCGTTTTTTTTTTTTTTTTTTCGTTCTCTCTCTCTCTCTCGTTCTTTCCTTCCTTCCTTCCTTCCTTCCTTCTCTTTGCGTCTTTCTTTTTCTCGTTTCGATCGATATTTGGATTTCCAATTTTCCTCTCGCTTCGATTCAGTCGACCACTTTCTCTATCCAAACGTTCTCGTCTCTCGAATAATTTCTTCCCCTTTTTTTTCTTTCTTCCGCTTACTTCGACGCCTGGAGATTAACTGCCCACTGTCCGCGCTACGTCGGCCGGTCGAACACCCCCCCCCCCCCACGCTTTTTCAAATTTCGTTTCGAGGCCCGGGAGCTGCTGTCGCCTATCGTTCAAAATTCGCAATTACGCCCGGGACTATTACTATATCAGTCGCGCTGGATCGCCGTCGTGCTCATCCTCCGTAAGTCCGCTCCTCCGGGATGGTTCTCAACGCGTCGGGGAATACTCTCTCTTTCGAATTCTCGTCCTCTGATTGGCGGTAGCTGCGAAATAAATTTGCCGGGAAGAATAGCCATTGGCGTGTCGCGATGTGAGCCGATACAGGTCCCCGTCTCTCGTTCCATTTGAAAAAAAAATATGTAAAAAAAATTGATTAATTTTTCGAATTCCATGAGTATTTTCTTTTGGACCCGGGATCTGACGAAGTCTGCCGTAGCGTGTGGCCCTCCCCCACCAACAGCCGGGAAATACGAGGCATCATTGTAACGCTCAAAATAAGCGTTACAATATATATATATATATATATATATATATATATATATATATATATATATATATATCTATATTTCAATCTATTTCAATATATAAATATTTCAATAAATCTTCATCAATCTTAATATATCTCGCGAATCCCGCAGTGGAATTGATTTTACCGGACGATCCTTATCAGGTTATAGGCCTAGTTCTATCACGCGAGTTATATTTTGACGTGAATAAATAAAAGGAATTGTGAACAGAGACGATCATAGAAGACAGAACGTTGAGGTTATCTCCCAGCCACGCCCGACAGTGGAAAACGTAACCACGACGAAAATGGAAAGTGAATTATCGAGAGTGACAAAACTTAAGAGCAATGAAAATTGGAGCATCTGGCAATTCCAGATAAGAGTCCTCCTGAACTCACATAAAGCTCTACACGTCGCGTTGGGGACCGACGTAAAACCAGAGCCTCTCGCCGACGTTGCAAACGACGCAACACGTGCTGCACACATAAAAAGGAGATCCGAGAGGAAATCCGACGCTCCACATTATAAATTGTACAACAGCAGCTGAAATGTGGCAAAAACTAACCTCGATTCACGAGCAGAAGTCAGATATGAACGTGCAATCGTTGCAACAGAATTGGTACAACGCGACGAAGAGACATTCAGACGACATCGCCACGCACATAGCCAAGCTAGAGGATATTGCTCATAGACTAAAACTAATAGGTGAGACTTTTTCAGACTCGATGATCATCACAAAAATGCTGATTACCCTGCCCACGCACTTTCAACACTTCATCAGCGCATGTGAATCAGCGACAGTGGGGGAGCGCACATTGGATAACCTTAAAGTAAGGCTCAGAGGAATTGAGACTCACGTCGAAGGACGACAAAAATGGAAACGCTTTGTCATCCGATGCATGGCATGGGAAATCGAATCGAGGAAGATGGAAAGGTCGCGGCAGAGGCAGAGGCGGATCATCAACAGGACCCCCGAAGCAAGGTAAATGTTATGTGTGTGGAGAATCAGGACACTGGGCGAGAGATTGCTTCCAGCGAAAAGGAGACACAGATCGTGACAGGCCAAGAGCAAAGCCGCATGGTGAAGGACTGTCAAGCGAAGCCCTCATGCCGGAGTCCTCGCAGCGAGCGGGAGACGCAGGTTGGTTTTTAGATTCCGGCGCCAGCGACCACATGACAAACCGAAGAGACTGGTACATTACGTATAAGGCTTTCGATTCACCCATGCCTGTGCGCATCGGTGACGGCGGTTGTATCGAAGCCCTAGGAAAAGGAAAAATCAACGTTAGCATGCTCGACGGCGAGAGATGGAACGAAAATCATCTGACCGACGTCTTGCATGTGCCAAAATTGAAATATGATAGGTTCTCAGTCGGAGCAGCGCTAGACAAAGGTCTCGAATCGCAGTCTACAAACACAGCATGCGAGATAAACAATAATGGACGCATCATCGCAAGAGGAATACGCAAAGGAAAAATGTAGACGATGCAGTTCAAGATGGAGAAGTCGAAGCAATCGAGATGCGAACAGGATTTACCACAAGCACTCGCAACGTCAACGGACACACTAAAAAACTGGCACGAGAGGTTAGCTCACCAGAACTTCAGACACGTGAGGGAAATACTTGATAAATTTCAAATAGCAATAACACATTAAAAAGAACCGTTTTGCGAGGCTTGTACGATTGGAAAAATGCATCGACTCCCATTTTCCCAGAGGAATTCGCGAACAAAGGGTATCGGCGAAATAATACAAGCAGACCTTGCCGGACCCATGCCTACTGAATCACTCGGAGGCTCGAGATATTATCTGCTGCTGACGGACGATTATTCGCATTATCGCACAGTGTATTGCATTGCGAGGAAATCGGACACATCGCAATGCATCGAAAACTTTCTGAAGAAGGCCGAAAAATAATGCCCTGGAGGCGTGCGAATCCTGCGAACCGATAACGGACTCGAATCCGTCAACGATGAAATAAGACAGCTGACAAACAAACTTTAAACCAAAATTCGTCGGCTACGGGCACGTGATTAAAGGATGGCGTGTGTGGTTTCCCAATGATGGAAAAATAGAGATAGTGAGAGATGTCGTCTTCTCCGGAAAAATTGATCGATCGATCAAGCCGAACGAACCCGATGACGACGAGATACAACTTGGCGACGACCGCCACCCGAACGATCACGAAAACAGCAGCGACGATGTTGAGTCGATGAAAAACGTCGAGGAGCCAGAAGTTGAACGTCAACACACTAAAGAAGTGCCTCCACAAGCTGAGCCGAACATAAACATCGAACCTGTAGAAGCAGCGGAAGAAGCGGATACTCACGACGACTGGAATCGGCCTTAATCCGAAGGCTACCAACTCCGAGACCGGAGGGAACTGGAACGACCCAGCAGATATCGCGATTTCAAATTCTCTCAAAAATCTCAACAATATATTCCTAGCCGAGAGCAGGGGCCTCTATCGTACCGAGAAGCTACCCAGAGCGAAGAGAAAACCAAATGAAAGAAAGCAATGGACGAGGAAATGGAATCACTCGATGAAAATGAGGTGTGGGAGCTTGTAGAAATACCAAAGACCTCGAGCATCATTGATTGCAAATGAACGTGAAAAACGAAAACGGCAACATACATCACTACAAGGCGAGATTGGTCGTACGAGGATTTTGACAACGAGAGGGTATCGACTATCGAGAGACTCACAGCCCCGTCATGAGATTCAACGCGATACGGGCCATCCTGGCCGTGGCTTTACACGATCGCATGCAAATCAAACAGTTCGACGTCAAAACAGCTCTCCTATATGGTGAAATCGATGAAGTCATCCACATGAATCAGCCAGAGGGGTACGACGACGGAAGTGGAAGAATTTGCAAGCTGAAATGAAGTCTATATGGGTTAAAACAGTCGTCCCGGTACTGGAATCAACGCGCCACCGATTTCCTCGAGCGATTCAACCTGAAGGCGACGGACGCCGACCCGTGCGTATTTACAAAACGAAACAAACGGAAAACCTTGATATTGGCAATCTATATAGACGATGGTCTAATCGTGGCGCAGGAATGATCCATGATCGACGAACTTCTTTCGACCCTCAAAACGGAGTTTGAGATAACGCACAGCGACGCAAATTTATTCCTGGAGATTCACATTGAACGAGAGTCGGACGGATCGATCTTTCTGCATCAGGAGGCGTACGCGAGAAGAGTCGTAGAACGTTTCAGAGTAGAGCAAGCGAACCCAGTCGCAATTCCTGCAGACCCACATCCGGGAACATGCGAACGTGGGCACGCGAGAGATCTAGGTGATGTCACTGCGGCCCCATATCGCGAAGCCGTCGGGAGCCTAGTGTATCTATCGATAGCTACGAGGCTCGACATCACTTTTTCGGTCAACCAGGCCAGTCGATATCTGGAAAACCCGACGACGACTCACTGGAAAACTATGAAAAGGATATTGAAGTACCTGAAAGGGACGATCAACCACGGACTTCAATTCAAGCACGGAGAGGAGAAAGAGCTGGTAGCGTACAGCGATGCGGACTACGCGGGAGACCTGCAAACCAGATGATCGACCACCGGATATGTGCTGAAACTTGCATCGGGCACAATATCGTGAAGCTCGCAAAGACAGCAAGTAGTCACACTATCCACCACAGACGCCGAATACGTGGCCGCATGCCAGACGGCAAAAGAAATTGCGTGGATGAAAAGCCTCGTCAAAAAACTTCTAAACGTCAAAGACATTGGAACAACGCTATTCATGGACAACCAGAGTGCAATAAGCCCCGTGAAGAATCCAGTGTTCCACAAGCGTGTGAAACACATCGACGTGCGATTTCACTATATACGCGAGAAATACCTAAAAACGACTTCAAACTAGAATACGTACCGTCGATTTTATCAAATACGTACCACAAGTTATCATCCTTCGATGAAACTTGAGTCAAAGCGATTTTTACTTTCCGGGATATGTATATTTGTGTGTTCCAATTATAGAAAGGTCCTCGTCGAAGCGACTGCAAGATCGAAGGATAAGTGAAAACCGCTGACTGACCGATGGGTCAAGAATGCATCGAGCTGTGCCCGAACATTTTTGGAAATTGCTGTCAGCTGGTCAAGGATACAATCAGCTGCGCTCGAACATTATTGGAAATGGAAAGCGCTGATATTTTGTCAAGGCTCTGTCAAACCGCGCTCCAACATTTTTGGAAATGGGAAGCGCTGACGTTCGGTCAAGGCTCCATCAAGCCGCACTGAAAACCTTCTCGAACGCTGATATTCTGTCAAAGCTTTTTTAACATGGCCGGAGCAATATTAAGCTAAGTAATCAAAGTTAAAATCCAACCAATCAATTTTTTTTTTTCATTTGTAAAGTGATTACGTTTTATCATAGTATCGAATCATGACGACTAATCAATTTAAAATCAAATTTATTAATGCATCAAAGAATTGATTCAAGTAATTAATTTCTTTCAATACGGCTTCATTATAAACATTATAAAAATGATACAGGAATCTATTAAAGTGTTATCCGAACGGAATTGAATCATTGTCATCTATATTCGCCTTCTGAACTTTTTCATCAATTGATTAATGATATATGTAATGACACATATGTCAAAGTATCAAGAAAATTTAGAAATTCTTACAGTCAGTAGCGTTTTATAATACCGAAACAACGTGTACCATTTCAAAACGGTCGTCTGTCCCGTTTCGAAGTTATAGCTGTGTGAAATTTAACATGTGTTCTCATGGGAAATGAGGCCATTAAGGCCATTATCTACGGTAAACGCATACAACTAACATAATAAAAATTTTGAAATAAAATAAAATTTTAAAAATTTAAAAAAACTCCCGACTGAAAACAGTATAATATGAAACGTATATTGAACATAAATACATATATATTCAATGAATAAAAATTTAAAAAGGATATAATAATTCAAGATATAATCCTAGTTTAACCATAGTTCGAATTAAGATCGGGCATTTCGGTGAATCCAATATTTTGAACTAGATTTATTTCCTTAGTACCCTATATGCAGTCGGGAGACGTCCTCTTCCGCATCGTCAAACATCTATATTTGATATCATCTTTCTGTCCACTCAATGACGTTCCCATCGTCGAATATCTATATTCAATATCATGTTTCTGTGCAATCAATGACGTCTCCCGACTGCATATAGGGCACTAAGGAAATTAAACTAATTCAAAATATTGGATTCACCGGAATGCCCGATCATAATTCGAACTATGAATAAACTAGGATTATATCTTGAATTATTTCATCCTTTTTAAATTTTCATTCATTGAATATATATGTATTTTTGTTCAATATACTTTTCATATTATATTTTTTTCAGTCGGGAGTCTTTCAAAATTTTTTAAATTTAATGTCCAATTAATGACGTTTGCATAGTCAACATATATATTGGATATCGTCTTTCTATCCAATCAATGACGTCTCCCAGCTGCATAGAGGGCAGTCAAAAGATGACTATAATCCAAAATATTAAAATCACTCAAATGACCGATCATAATTCATACTATAAATAAACCAGGATGAAATCTTGAATTATTTAATTCTTTTCAAATTTGTATTCATTCAATATCTTTTTTTTCACAATATACTTTTCATGTCATATTTTTTCCAGCCGGTAGAATTTTTTAATTTTTTAAATATAATTTAATATATCCGTACTTTTCGAAGATAATTATGATTGGGAGGCTTTTATTTCGGATTCATTATAAAAATTTATGACAATCTTGAGTCGATAAAAAAAAATAAGAATCATTACCAGTGATCAATTTTCAAAACAAATTTATTAATAAATGGATGGAATTTCGACATTAGATTATTTACTGTAGCAAATGATTGATCAGAGTCGATAAAAAAACCTTGCACATTGCTTCCTCATAGTTTTGTACCGTTTTTAAATTATCGAGATGTAAAGTAGAACCTTGCTCATGGCTTCCTTATCTTCTTACACATTTGCCAAAGCTTCCTCTATAAGGAACCACGTGTCGATCAATTTGGCTTCCTCATAGAGGAAGCTTTGGCAAATGTGTAAGAAGATAAGGAAGCCATGAGCAAGGTTCTACTTTACATCTTAATAATTTAGAAACGGTACAAAACTATGAGGAAGCAATGTGCAAGGTTCTACTTTGCACCCTTGTTCACTTTTGTGACGTTGAGGGATCCTTGTGAGTGTGATGTAAGTCGAAATCAATATACATAAGGGCAATTCATGTGAAATTTGAAAAATTATAATTCCCATAAAATCTGAACTCCTTGTTAGATTTTGTCCAAATTCAATAAGAAATCTCTGTTGATGATAGTGCAACCTCGTACTAAATTTCAGCTCGATATCTAAAAAAATATGGAAGCTAGAGCACTTACATTGATTTTTGGAAAAATTTCAAAACGCCATAAAATCTGAACGTCTTGTCGGATTTTGTCCAAATTCAATGCGAAATCTCTTTCGATGGTAGTGCAACTACGTACTAAATTCCAGCCAGATATCTCAAAAATTATGGAAGCTAGAGCACTTACATTGATTTTTGGAAAAATTTCAAAACGCCATAACATATGAATGGCTTGATGGATTTCGCCCAAATTCAATCGGGTTTCTCATTGGATAATGGCGCAACTTCGTACCAAATTCAAGTCCGATATCTCAAAAATTGCTCCAGTTAGAGTGTAAAGACCGTTTTGTTCACATTTAAAAATGCTTTAAAAGAAAAGCAATGCGTGGATTTTTTCCAAATTCGGTATCGAGCATCTCCCTGTACTCGTACGACATTATACTGAATTTGAGCTCGATATCTCTAAAATTGTGGGAGCTAGAGACCGAAAATAAATTTTTGAATTTTCAAAAAATGCTGTAAAAACAAACGAACTTGATAGATTTTTCCAAAAATCGAATTGTGCTATGCGCCGTGAACCCTCCACATGTGTGACAAATTTCAGCTTGATATCTCGAGCCGTTCTCAAGTTGTGAGCGTTCAACCAATGTTACACACATACATACACACACACACACACACATACACACACACACATATACATCCGGACATTTTTTCTAAATGTGTTTTTTAGATGTTTTGAGACATACTCAACACGTTTTCATGAACATCTCGAAAAAAAAAAATTTCACGAAAACAAAGCTTCCTCCATGAGGAAGCAAAAAGAATCGATCGAACCGATTTTTTAACTCCCGATTGAAAAAAAGGGAGTTATGTGTTTCGTCGTACCGACATGAATTGGCGTAATCCATTGTAAGAGCATAATGCCCAAACGGTTAATCTTCTTCTAACAGATTTTTGCGCATCGGTTCCGTGGGTCCCACAGATGGTTTTGAAATCATCATATTCTAATCGGATGTGAACTCGTAGAGATATTAAATGTTGAAAAAACACTTAGATTTTCAAATTTTTCATATCGCAATTCACCAGAGCAGAGCTCAAGCGAGCCCGCTGATTGGCTGAGTAATACTCGCATCGTTCGTAACCTGTATTTTCGATTTGGGTGGCACACAAAGACTGTATTCACACAGAAACTTTAAGCACACAAGAAATATATATCTTACATTCAAAAAATAACAAACATTTTACGGTGACCGGTGTTGTTCTGACATTTTCGAGATATTCCATGCCGATGCGAATGCATACGTGCATTCGCAATTCGGCCGTGCTTACGCCATGGAGCGTCGATCGGTAGCGGCGAAAATCTGCACTATATTTCTTTGAAGAATCGATTGTACGGTCGGTAAAGTCAATAAACCCCCTAAGCGCCGCAGCGTCGTATACACATCTCGGTCGCCAGCGCTGGCATCGCCATATCGTTTGATATTGCGAGATCGCGGTCAAACTCAAAAAAACAACAGCAACACCTTTTTTTAAATAGAGTATCGAGACCCAATCGCGATTCTCCATAAATTTAGGCTGAGGATTAATAAAAAAAAATTCTTCATTTTCCAATTTTTTTTTTTTTTTTTTTTTTTTTTAATCTTACACTGATTACTACTTAGGTAACAAATTTGAGGTCGAAATATTCAAAACTAAAGCAGTTATGAGTAGTCGAGTACAGATGTGAATATTGAATAATTTTTAAAAATTTACGACTCTATTCAAATGCTCATAACTTTTTTCTTTTTGAAGATCGCGGTCTAAAATTTGGTACGTAGGTAGAAAATCGTATGGAGATTCGAAAAAATTTTTTTTTTAAAAATCGATCTTTAGGTGACTCAGTCCCCTTAGAGCATTTTTGAATGTGAAAAAACGGTCTTTACACTCCAACTGGAGCAATTTTTGAGATAACGGACTTAAATTTGGTACCAAGTTGGACAATTATCCAATTTTATGGCGTTTCATTCATATTTTATGGCGTTTTGAAATTTTTCCAAAAATCAATGTAAGTGCTCTAGCTTCCATAATTTTGCAAGATATCTGACTGGAATTTAATACGAAGTTGCATTATCATCGAAAGAGGTTTCGTATTGAATTTGGACAAAATCCAACAAGACGTTCAGATTTTATGGCGTTTTGAAATTTTTTCAAAATTCAATGTAAGTGCTCTAGCTTCTATAATTTTTCAGATATCCGGCTGAAATTCAGTACGAAGTTGCACTATCATCGAAAGAGGCTTCGTATTGAATTTGGACAAAATCCAACGAGGAGTTCAGATTTTATGCGAATTACGATTTTTCAAATTTCACATAAATTGCCCCATGTATATTGATTTCGACTTGCATCACACTCACAAGGAGCCCTCAACGTCACAAAAGTAAACAAGGGTGCAAAGTAAAACCTTGCACATTGCTTCCTCATAGTTTTGTACCCTTTTTAAATTATTGGGATGTAAAGTAGAACCTTGCTCATGGCTTCCTTATCATTCTATTTCAATTATTGAGATGTAAAGTAGAACCTAGCTCATGGCTTTCTTATCATTTTATTTAAATTATTGAGATCGAAAGTAGAACCTTGCTCATGGCTTCCTTATCATTTTACACATTTGCCAAAGCTTCCTCTATGAGGAAGCCGAAATTGATCGTCACATGGTTCCTCATAAAGGATGCTTTGGCAAATGTGTAAAATGATAAGGAAGCCATGAGCAAGGTTCTACTTTCCACCTCAATAATTTAAATAAAAGGATAAGGAAGCCATGAGCAAGGTTCTACTTTACATCTCAATTATTGAAATAGAATGATAAGGAAGCCATGAGCAAGGTTCTACTTTACATCTCAATAATTTAAAAACGGTACAAAACTATGAGGAAGCAATGTGCAAAGTTCTACGTTGCACCCTTGTTTTTTTTTTGACATAAATCTTTTTGAGGTTATGTTCACCCGCTTACAGGCCAAGTAATACAAAAATTATGCTGACCATTCAACTGTCGAAAAAAATGCACAGGCCAAGGTATCACTCAATAATGTTCCGTGGTTTAATATGGGATAATAAATATCCAAAGTCACCGCGTTGTTACGCGCAGTTAAATATGCACTGATATACACGTACACGATTGGACGAAACATACACACTCCTCAGCGTGCTACAAAACCGTCGAACAGAGACGGCCCAAGAAAAGTGAGGGGCCCTAAGCGGTGGAAATTTAATCCTCCCAAAAAACATATTGTTCAAAAAAACGAGACACGTACATTTACCTGAGCGCGGTTCAATTGGTATGAACAGGTGACAGAAAAAATCGATGAATTTAGCGCATGGAGTTCCACCAAGTACAACTTGCTTTGAAAAGAGATTAGAAAAATTCTTAAATTTGAATTGACAAAAATAACAGCAGTGCTTGGCGAGTTTTTTTCAAAGTCAAGACCTTTATTGAGATCATTTAATTTTGGCGGTAAGATATCAACTCGCCAAGTACTGCAGTGATTTTTTTTTAAATTTAAATTTCAAAATTTCCTAAATCTCTTTTCAAAGCAATTGGTACTTGGTGGAAATACATGTGCTAAATTGATGAATTTTATCTGCTACCTTTTTATACAAATTGTTACGCGCTCAGATAAATATACTTGTCTCGATTTCCCGCACATTGTGTTTTTTGAAGGGCCACTATTATAGAGCTGGCATCGATGATTCAGTGTAAGTAAAAAAAAATGTTTTGAGTCGGTGAATCGGTCGTTTGAGACGAATTGCTATTAGGCGAATTGTTATTAGACGAATTGTTATGGGAGGACTTGCTTTAGACACATTTTTTTTGAAAAATTGTTTCACACCTGTGTCCCTCTTATCGAAACCGTTCTTGACCAATCAGTTTCAACTAGAAGGAAAAAAGTTGTCCTCGACCATATTTAGTTTTCTGCCTACTTATCATAAAACTCTTACCCACAGGGGTAGCAGTCCGTATCTCTATGTGTTGAGTTAGAAATATCTAATTGAATCGTTCCACTGTCTTCCTGACAATCCCCGAGGACAATTTGATGGGTTTTCAGGACCGATGAACGTATATGAATCCGTGAGATTGTTGCACCAGCCGGCACGTGGTCGCCACTAATACTTCAGTTGTTTGAGATTGGTTCATACATGATAAACGACAAATTAATATCGGAAAGCAATGCGAGAACATTAATTTGCCTTTTTATTATAATTGGCTAGACATTACAGCAGTTGATACAGATCTCAGCTATTATTTTTTTATCATTTAATACTATCTTATCATGAAACATCTGCCATATTTTCATTTTTGGTAGGATTTTAGGTAGTATTGGAGTTAAAATTAAAGTTTTAATATACGTCGCGATCACATTTGATGACACTGATAAGTTAAGCTATTGGTATGATCTAATTAATGAAAGCAGAATTTACCGACGGGAAAAGTCCTTCCAAGTGGATGAACGTGAATAACTAAAGGTCGTCGTGTTTTGCGATCGATCTTAGCCTTACCATTGGCAAGAAGCCCATGGACTACAATTTCTTCCAAATCTGGATGCACAAACTCAATCACCATGTTTCAATGACTCCTTTTTTTGCTGAGTTTCCGAAACAGATACGGTTGATGGATCGTATGGAAGATTGTTGTCAACGAGGCTGGAACTCCATGGTACTCTGTGTCGAACATCCCTGGATCTCCGTAGGGAATTATTGTTGATATTGGTGTTGATATTAATTATCCTATTGTCATCCGAATAATCGTCAGTGTAAACATCTTCACTTCGCTCTGGTGGCTCCAAGACTAATGAACCCTTCAATCCCTTGAAAATTAAAAGAGTTCTTGCACGATTGTCTACGCAAATAATAAATACATTTAGCGTTCCTGGCATGATGTACATATCGGCCTCGATAGTCGAGATTTCGATCATCAAGTGAGAAAAGGGGTGCTGAAATTCAATTAATTCCATCGCAATCATTCCATCGCGTTCTATTTTGACGTCGCTGTCCATTACAATTATTGCTCTTGATGTGTCATGCTCCGGGACTCCTTTCTTTACAACCGAAATCCAATGATCTTTCTGATCTCGGTTTACACTCATATACGCCATGAGCGTTCTTCCCTCATTGTCTAGACAAATTTTGAACATTTTCCCCGTACCTGGCTTTATGTACGTTTCACCCTCATCATAAGGTAGTTGAATCATTTGTAACGTAACTGGATGCTCGAAGAATATGACAACAGTTCCGTCGTTTCCTAATGTTTTCTCGGTATTCTCGATAAATATAGCGTTCGATACGTCGTATTTGGGAAATTCGTGGTTCACTACCTTCACACCCAGCAAATCTGCTGTAGCATCGGTACCTTGGTCGCTCAACCCCCTATAAACAAGGTAAGTTCGTCCGAGAATATCGACGAAAATTTTGAAGATCTCTCCTGTTTCTTTTTCACGATAGTCGTCACCCATACTGAGAGCTATCCGAATTTTTTGCGAAGTAACCGGATGCGTGAACTCGATGACCGGAATCCCTCCGACGCCGATCTTTTGCACAGTGCTCCTTACGTACATCGCAGTCTCTAAGTGGTATGACGGCACTCCATCAATAACTACGTTACCTACGTCGGTTCTTATTGCAGTTTCTTCTTTCCTATCGATCCATCCTTTGAAAATCAGTAAAGTTCTATTTCCGTTGTCGACGATTATTGCGAAAGCTTCTTGAGTCGATTGAACAACGTGCTCGTCACCAATATTTAGGGGTATTTGAGCCTTCTGTTTGATAATTGGATGTACGAATTCTATAACTATACTTCCATCCGCGCGGACTTTTCGCACGGTTTCCATTACGACGATTGCCTGCGATATATCGAATTTTGGTGTTCCTTTAATCACTAAATTACCCAAGATGTACTCTAACATGACTCCACCATTTTCCTTGCTCACAGTTTTTAATAACAAAAGTGTTCTACCAATGATGTCGACAAATATGATGAAACAATTTCCAGTTACTTGTTCGATATACTCTTGACCGATGTCCGCGGCTACTTGGATTATGTGTTTGGTTGAAGGGTGAATAAACTCAATAACTGCAATTCCATCGACGCTGAATTTTTGTGTCGTATCCCTTACAACAATTGCGTTTGACAGGTCGTACTTAGGCAAACCGTTCGTAACTGTGCTACCGAATGTTGATTTAAGGATTCTCATGTCTTGCCTCGACACACCCTTAAAAATCAGCAGAGTTCTTTTTTCATTGTCAACAAAAATTAAGAAAATCTTAAGCGTTTTGGGTTCGATGTATTCGTCGCCGATGTAGAAAGGCACTTGTATTACGTTTCGATTGATCGGATGTATAAACTCGATCACCAAAATTCCATTTTCAGTTTTTTGAACAGCGGTTTGTACGGTTACAGCATTCGATACGTTGTATGCCGGTATCCCTTTCATACTCGGCATCCCCAATTTGTTGTCATATTGTGTTCGTTTCTTAGTAAGCAAGCCTCCAAAAATCATGTGAGTATGCCCTCGAGCATCAACGAAGATTTTGAAAAGCTGACGCGTGGCCTCAACGACGTAATCATCTCCCACGGCTGCCGGTATTGTGATTTTTACACCAGTAAAAGGAAGTGTGAACTCGATAACCCAAATTCCGTTGACTATCTTTTTCTCGACGTTTGTTATAAATGTTGCATTCGAAGGGTCATAGGAAGGAGTCCCGTCGATAACTAACCAACCCAAACGTTTCTCAAGCAAAGCCAGGAAACATTTGTTGTAGTTGACGATTGTATTGATATTCGTGTTGATATTCGTTACAACATATGCAGTGTTATCAGAACTAATATCCGTTGCGTTGAAAAATGTAGCGGTCGAATTCAACGTGTTCTTGTAGATGAGATAAGTGCGAGATTGACGATCAACGAAAATTAAGAAAACCTGCTGTTTCTCGGGGGTAACGTACTCATCACCAATGTCCCGTGGCACTCGGACGATCTCCAGCGTAACCGGATGAAAGAATTCGAGAACCCATACCTTGTTCGCAAGTTTGTGAACGACCTTCATGACGATCGTTGCCGTTTCCAAGCTGTATTTAGGTGATCCATTGATGACGCAGGTACCCCACTGAGTTTCTGAAAATACGGAAGACCAGATTGTATTTGATACTCCGGCTATAAAAATAATATTTTTGAATATGCATTGTAACTACTATCTGTATATTTAAATATAAACATAATTTTTTCGGAGTATCATCGATAACGTTTAACAAATGATATGGTAATGCATGAAATTATTTTACGTTTATTTTATTTATATTGTAGCACGATTTTGCAACGTCCACAAAGCTAGAGTCTCGTATATTTTCCCCTTTTATTTTTATTTGGGCGCCAGGTGCGTGTGCACCAGGGGAAACATCGAGACCGAGCTGCTTGTCCGGGAAACCGCAGCCTTGCCCTCCGGTAGAGTGACAGGGTTCGTTAACTACCGTGCAGGCATTATTTCGTAAGAATCGCACGAAGAAAAACCACAAAAGTCGAGTTGACTTCGTCAGGTTTTGTTTTTATATCTGGGAAGACAATGTCTCGACGAATAAATTTCAATACACAAAACACAAAATCGCAAGAAAAATAAAAAATTAGGTGTGTGCTTAAGACCACACGACGGAAGTGAAAACTTCATCAAGGCGAGGTTAACAATACGAAATACAACTATTTTTTTTCGTTCTATATTCATTTACATTTACATTTTCCATTTTACATTTTCATTCTATATTACACTTAAAATATATATAATTACTATTATTGTGTATACCTTATTCTTTCAATTCTGGTAAATTTTGCTCGGACTGATCATCATTTGTATCGGACTCTAAAAATGAAACAATAGGTTTGTGGTAACTAAAATATGAAATGAATACTTTGGAATGAAAATTTGCTAAATATCTATAAAAAACTCCGTCAATCGTTGTTCCATATTTTGTCGTGCTTTCGTTTGGATCATTCGACATATCCAAATCTAATTCTGATTTCAAAAAATCCACTAACGGCTTTGATGTGCCTTTTGCGAAATCAACATTGAAATCTCCATTTTCACCATTGGTAAAACGCAGCACGTGTCTGTCCTGTGATCATAATGAGCAATTATTATAAGACAAATGTGGAGCATTCTTGTTATTTTTAAATAGTTTTTTTACTAAAATTTCTTTACAGAGATGAGTAATTTTTCCGAAACACTGCTGATTGCCTCAGAAAATCGAATAAAAATACTTGATTTCTTATTTCTTTTTCATTTGTACGATAAATTTTAAAAAATATCTATATTTATTTATGTAAATTGATCTCTGAATTTTCTGCATAGTATTTATTACTTATATATTCGTACATAATGAGCAATTACTATAAGAAAAATGTGGGGCATTAATTTTTTTTTTTAATATTTTTTAAATCAGAGATGTCCAACAGCGATTCCCGGCGCGTCTCCTAACTTGCTTTTCTTCCCCTTCTCCGTCCAATTCTCTTCTCCTCGATCGCATTGTAGCCTACGTACAATACCAGCCTACCAGTCGCCGCGGTTTTCAACATTTCCCGACTTTCGAACTTTCCCACGCGTGAATTATCACAGATAGATATATGCCGTCACCGACTTTTTTATAGGAAATTCAATTCTCTACAACATTGTTCATGTGAACTTTTGGTCTATAAAGCGTTGTTTAACCAGCGTTTTGACGGGAAGGTAAAAATGCATCAATTTTCTTATCGTTTTATTTTTTTCTGTCCAAACGCTGGATAAATAACGCTATATAGACCAAAAGTGCACATAAACAATGTTGTAGAGAATTGAATTTCCTATAAAAAAGTCAGTGACGGCATATATCTATCTGTGATAATTTACGTGTGGGAAAGCTCGAAAGTCAGGAAATGTTAAAAACCGCGGCTCGGCCATGCAGCCGAGCGGAACCGACCCCCTACCACTGCGTGGCGACTACCGCATGCTGGCCTTACGGTGGGTAAGAGAGGGCTATATTTCTCTCGCTCCCTAAGTCGACTCGAGCCGACTTTACCCGAACGAGCGTTACATAGCCGAGCGTGACGCCCGAACGAGCGTGACGGCTCAGTCTCTTTCACTCCCCACAGAAAAAGTGCTCGGTGCGCCTATAGAAGTTTTCACTTCAATAGCGAAAAATGACGCTCGTTCGCTCGTTCTCATATACACGCACGCATTCTCTCACCTTGAGTCTCGCTTAATCGCCCGCGGTTCAGACCCGACGATCCTCACCTACTCTCACTCATACGCACTCACAAAACGAAAAAAAATATACGATAAAAAATCGGGAATTCCACTCTCTTACCGATTGCGGCTCCTCAATCCACCACGAATAAACCAAATATAAATTACAAAAAAAAATCCATTTAAAGAACCTACCCGCGATCCTCACTCATACCATGCATAAATACTAACACACACGCGCACTCGTATTGTCCGGTCCCCCCGCGCAATCCCGCGAACAATCGGAATTTCGGTTCGGTCGAAAAGGTCTCACATAATAATCTTGCACCTTGCTTAAATCAAAATGATTTGCCAAAAAAAGGGTGTATGCGCAATGAGTACACACGTTTAAAGTGTAACTTCCGTATTTAACTCTTCTAGCGTTAGTTTCTCTTTGTGATAATACTCTATTATTCATTAACTTATAGATATTGCCTTGAAGCAATCATTATGAATACGATACAGATTAATTTATTGATAAATGTATACATTAAGTATTTGGTCATGATAGACTTTATACTGTCGATTGTAAGATAGCGAGCAAGACATGTATTAATTCGTTGAAATAAATTGCATACGTGACTGCATCTTCAGTGATAAGAGTGGTTTTTTCGATTTAATGCATTTCGTTCAACCGTTTTGGAGTAAGATCTTGCCCATTATTTTTCAATTTATGGAGAATTTTTATTTAATCGCAGGAACCAATTTCGTTGGCACTAACGCTGCGAAATACTGTTGGTTCGCCGAGTTGACGAATCATGGCGAAAAGGTCACGTTTTCTTCCGGAACAATACCAAACAGAATTTGACACAAATCGAACAAATGCAAGATTTGATTCTAAAAAGTTGTTAACATACTCTTCGCTCTCTATCTGCTGACTTTTAATGTCGGTATTACGCCCTACATTTCTCAAACCAACAGAGAGTGAGTCTCGAACTTTAATTCGCAGTAGTTTCATTGCACAATATAATAAATGTTGGGGAGTGTCTGCTGGCCCATCTTTTCGTCTAAGTTTAATCGAAGTCATCATGGAGGGCACGACACTTACAGTATTTTTGAAGCGACGGAGTTGACCTAAATATATTGCAGGGAATGATAATATTTCGGCGTGTTCATCGAAGAGTAAACTTTGAGGAACATTATTTTCTTCCGGAGTAATTCTTTATTTTCACTCCATGTTTGCTGCTGTCCAACCAAGCCCTCGTCTGGAGCAAGGTGCTCGCTTACTTCGTCCCTTGAACTTTGACCAAATTCTTCTCCGTTGAAAAACGATTTGTCAATCTCAATATTACACATAGTATACAACGGGCTTTTGATTAGATATTTTAACCACGCCTTAATTGTTCTCTTATTGATTAATCCATTCAAATAAGAGGATTTATGGGTTTTTCTGGAAATTACTCATAATGTATTTAACATTATAAGTCGCCATTATTGGAATTTTCCCTCTAATGAGAATTCGTTGACAAGTATTGGAGACTTTTATATCTTTTATATTCAGTCCCGGAAGAGTCATGTTTGAAATACTATTCATATTACTAGAAGCAGTAATTAAATCCGCTACGAACCATAATTTTTCACAAATAGAGCATGCGACACCAACCATATTATCAACAATTTTTTTTTTAAACCAAAATGCTTTTCTCTGTTCTTGATAATCATCATAAGTGAGAGAATTCGGATTAGAGGTATTATGATTCGGTGATTATCATCTAATGTTAATTGTGTTAAATTATCGACAGAATCAGTGTGCTGTTACGAATTTAACGAAATACGATTATCGTAAGAACAAACCGTTTGGTCAGGATCATTTATACTTTCTACTACCACTAAATCCGGATTTCAAACAGGCGGCAATCTCAATTCGACGTCCGGCACATTCCCTAATCGCACGTTCTTATGGTTAATGTTCGAGTTGGTCGATGCATTGTAACTTTCAGACCTTTATTAAAGGGCATAGGGGGATTAAAATGTAAAAGTTTCCCCCGCACGTATCAAGTCAAAATGCCTACCAGAGATTGGCATAGACGTGACACAAACTTCCTCCAAATATGAACCTTGAAAAATTATTTTTGTATCAGTTAGGGAGAAGAGGAGTGAAATCGAAAAAGTGGTTTTTTACGAGAACTGCTGGACCGATTTCGATAAAATTTATATGTGTCAAGAAGATGAAAGAATCTATTCCTCTAAGAAATTAATAAAAATTTCTGACCAAAAATAGGGGTGAGGGAAAATGTTGAATTTTAAAAATATTTTTTTCTAGGTTATGTTTTCGAATGACACCTCTAATGTAAACTCTATAATCTTCCTCAGAGTGTTTGCTTTAACATATATTTTTTGAGAATTGAAACATATATACTTTTGCTGCAATTTAAAGTCAAAATCTTTGCCTCGCTGGCGGCGCCCGCGGGTCTGCACCGTAAGCGGCCCCTCTTTCCCCTCCCCCCGCCCCGCCACTCCGTGCGAGAGAGAAGTGGCTTCGACCGCAGCGATGCCAAGCGGAAGAAAACGGCGGCAAAGACGACGTGGAAGCGGCGCACGCAACAGCTCCACGTCACCTAACGAAGACCCATGAGAGCGAGAGAGATGGACATAAGGCCGATGCAGTATAAATTCGGGGCCCGGCGACTGGATCGGGGCATTTTTATCTGCCCACAGCAGCCGTCATCACTCCAAGGAATCCAGCAGCCGAAGGAAGAACGCAGGCGAGAGGATGAACCTGAAAACCGGTGGACAACGGAGCAGTTCACACGAGAAAAGCGACTAGAACAGACTCACGGAAATCTACGGCAGAGACGTCAAAACTGATGAGCACGAGAGACGCGGACACTTCCTCCGGTTTTTCTTCTATGTTACAGATCATTCTCATACATTTTTGTAAGCGATCTGCGTCGTCGAAGATTACGGAGTTGTGAGACGATACGACCGAACGCGTCACGGAACGCACTGACGTGGCAAAACATATCCACCGGCAGGCACTGTCGAAGTTTTGAACCACCGAAACATCACTGCGCAGACGCACAAACCACATCACCGGATTTCCACTACCAAGGGTGAAACACGTCGACGGAGGAAGCACGGATTCTACACGGTAACGAAGAGCAAGAACGACGGAGATTCCTCAAGAAAAGATACCCGAAAAACCCTCCCAAAAACCCGAAAAACCGAAGAAATACGATCCCGAACGCGACGACCGACGGTCCCACCCGCATCAGTACGCGCCATTTTGGTTACTGTCGGAAATCACTGGTCACCGCACGATATCGACCACGATCGCGTGTTCTCAAGCCCCGTCGTATCACGGAACGAGCGAACGTGGCGAACAATTGTATTACGACGACTCGTTTGTTGTGAGATGTTGATTGTGACATGTTGTGAGCTTAGACCGCCGTACAATACAGCTTAGTCGTAGCGCGACGATCGAGATAGCTTCTCATACGGCATTACACTATTGCGTATCTCGAACTCGCAAAACATATTTGTGAGGCCGATAGCCGCCAGAGGGCTATACATTTCGACAATTTTATGAATAAATCCTACTTTTACCTCCTATAAAATTCTAAATTAACTGTTTCCCTGCTCAAGCTCCGAATTCTCGACTCTCAAGATATAAAATTAATGTAACCGGAGGAATAACGTTACAGTACATACTATACATACGATGGAATCTGCTAGCACCTATAGCGTCACTGCAAGGTTTGAAATGAATGACATTATGGCGCAGAAAACAGTTGTAGAAGAATGTTGATTTTTTCCACATCAAATATATTATTTAACACTCCTGCATTTAGCCTTTTAAAACAAAGTTTTCAGAGTTCACCACGTGGAGGCTGCAGAACTTATTTCGTTTTCTTGTTCGAGTGCTTGTTTGTTGCAAATGCCCCCGCCTCTCACATGCATTTTCTATTGTGAATCCCCTTGCTTCTCACATGCATTTGTCGGGGTGTTTTCTAAATGTGAGTCTCCTCGCCCCTCACCTGAATTTGGCGGGCTGCTTTTAATGTTAGTCTCCCCGACTCTCACACGAATTTTTCGGGGTGCTTTTTTAATGTGAGTCCCCTCGCCTCTCACATGTATTCATCAGGGTGCTTTTTTAGTGTGAGTTCCCTCACTCTGATATGCATTCTTTGGGGTGCTTTTGAATGTGAGTCCCCTTGCCCCATACATGCATATATCGACATGCTTTTTTAGTGTGCGTCCCCTCGCCTCTCACATACATTCGTCGGGTTGCTTTTTTAACCCCTTAACTGGCAGCGACGCACATGTGCGTGTAAAATCGGAGTGGAAATTTCTGGCCAACACGCACATGTGCGTTTCGGAAAAAAAATCAAGGTTTCAAGATGGTTCTCGTCATGAACGCCACCTTCTTACAGGTTTTTTAGGTCGCTGAACACAAATCCGATGTTGAATTCTCGAAATTCCGAATAGCGGATTCAATATGACGACCTAAAATTGAAAAACAATCTGGAAATTTATCGAATTTTGATGAAATGGGTGTTAGAGGGGTTTTTCGACTCGCTGAATAAGAATCTGACGTCAGATTCTCGGAATTCAAAATCACTGATCCAATATGGTGACCGAATATTCTGTGAAATCGAATGATTCGATGAATTTGGATGAAATATCGTATCGAGATAAATGAAAGACGATATGTGATACTAGTTTATGAATCAGGAGCAGGGATGGGCATTCATTCAATGAAAATATATTTCAAATACTTGTCGGGCCAAATGATAACGAATTTTACCAGATTTATCAAATACTTCAATTGATTGTAAAATCATAATTAACGTAAATTGGTCATTATGATTACAGAAATGTTAAAATATTGATTCTTGCATGATAATTAATCATAATTATTTGTTTGAAAAAGTATTTGAAATACATTTTCATTGAATGGATGCCCATCCCTGATCAGGAGACAGTATCATGTACTCCAGACCGGTTGAATTTTAACCAAAGTTTGTACTATTTTATTTAATTCAGAGTCCCATTCATGATGAATGTTTAATTGCAGTTTGAACCGTTATTCTATTAAATTCCGATGTGGACCGATACCAATGCTGTAGGTGTTGTTATCCTGGAGATATCGAATTATTTTCATGAGTTAAATCGTGTTTCCGATGTTCTTCGCCAAAATCGATTTCAGACTTGTAGTACATTTTTCAGTCGTCATAGCTTGTCAGATCAGACGCGACTATTCGCTGTCATCGCAGAGTTCACATTCTCCCACGTTTCCTGCCTGACGAGATCAGCTGAGAGCAATACAGATAGAGATCGAGCTCCCGAATAAAAACGAAAGAATGTGACAGTTCGCGGTGTTTTTGAAGAATTAACCAAAAACCACGTATGATATATGATATAACAGATAACGAATTATTCGGAACGTATCGTTTGTGTGGTAAAGTAAGATAAAAAGTTTTTTAAGATTTTTTAAAAACTTTTTTTATCCATTCGATAAAATTAAGATATTTCAACAAACATTTATTGAAATAAGGAGTGAGTCGTACTGAAATTCTGTGATACCGTTAGAGGTTACGTTAACCTGGCTCTATCCAGAATTGCATTCAGGTTATTTATTGCCACTTCTAATAACATGGTAAGTATAATTCTTTTATACACATCTACATGTGGCAAAATATGTTTCCGCGTTATCATGCACCTACCTACGATCCTTTAGAACTTAGACCAACATAAGCAGCAGCGTTAGGATCAGGAGGTGGCCGTTCTCAAGGATAACTGTTTCGAAGCATAACTTTGAAAACATAACTTATGGAAATATGATGATTTTCACTATAGGTTGCTGTGAAGAATATACCTGGCTCCCTGCATAGGAGCCAACATCATCATCTCAAAACAGTAGCCCATGAAGTATACGACTCAAATTTCCATGTCGCATGATGAGCTACATCACGGAAAAAATATTATTACCCAAGACAATGAAAAAGTATTGATCCAGATATCTTTTGTCCATTCATGCCTCATATTTATTGTGAATTACGCGTCCTAAAACCACAAAAATAACAAGTCTTGAGTCCATATAGCATAGATAAAAATGTTTCATGCCCCCTCTGGATGCCTCCTTCCATAAGAGCATGTAATTCGGAGCATACTCATTCATACATCGACAATATAGGGGAAAGCCGGCTCAATTCGAATGGGTTAAAACCCTCACCCCTTCAGAATTGGCCGTCAATTTTTTATTCAGTTGGGGCAACCAAAGACATCTCTTGATTTTTTCATAAATTTTCCCACACCCCCTCTCCATTAGAAAAATCAAAAGAGAGAACAATAAGATAAATCAGGCAGAGCGATATTTTCAAAACCGATGAATTTCCTTTTATGTAGTTTGTGCTTCAAAAAATCAAGTTTCTATAAAAATTAAAAATGGGATTTTTTTTGCTTTTATTTTTTTTCAATTTTTTTTTTGAAACTATGAAAATTCCGACAAGCTCGGAAGATAATAAGTTCAGTTGAACTTATTATCTTATAAAAAACCGATACCTTGATTTTTTCGGCTTCAATATTGATTTATTTCATTTGCACATGGTTTTTGCATTTCCTCCAACCTAAACCCAGGTGAAAAAAGCAGACCGATATTTTCAAAAGCGATACCTTTTTTAAAATGTATTTTGTGCTTAAATGAATCAATTTTGTATATAAATTCAGAATGGTATCCTTTTTGCTTTCATTTAAAAAAAAAAAAAATTTTCGAATCTATGAAAATTCCTGCAACATTAGGAGTAAATTTGATTTATGAATAAATGAATTTTCCACAGCCCCTTAGATACATTCTATCATCTTACTGCTTCTTCCTAACGTTCATATTACGTTTTTTTAGGGACCTGGGGTTAGTTGCGAAATTAGGAAACGAAAAAAAGGATGCTAGAAACAAAATTTTCATATAAACCTGGGTAAAAACGGCAGAGCGATATTTTCCAAATCGATGAATTTTTAACTTCCCGATTATAGGAAAGTTATTGTGATGACCCCGAAAATCGAAAATCGTTTTTTTTGCAGATCTTCACATTTCGAGGTCATTGGGTTCATTTGAGCCTATTTTGAGCAAAATGTTTGTGTGTGTGTGTGTGTGTGTGTGTGTGCGTATGTACGTACGTATACGTACGTACGTATGTGATCAATTTTTCGTTAACGTTTTCTCCAAAACTAATGAAGCGATCGGGATGATCGATGATGCAATCGATGTGTCTCACCGGAACTTAGAGCTGATTAGATTTCGGTCCAGATCGGTCAAGTAGTTTTTTAGTTTTTTAGCAAAAATCATAATTTAAGAACGGAATTTACACTGGAGGGTAGCAATTTGCAAGTGGCCACTGAGTGGCAATAATATAAATATGGTGTTGTTGTTGTTGTTGTTGTTGTTGTTGTTGTTGTTGTTTTTTTTTTTTTTTTTTTTTTTTTCGTTACCGTAAATGAGGCATGGAATTTGGGGACAAAAATTCTGGCACTCCACTTGGGAAAAATAATTTTTTCTTCCGTCATTCTTAAAGGTTTAGGTGTGCAAAAGTTTGTAGTGAACGAATTTTCATTCTTAGTCGGAACGAAAAAAAGTTATGGGACTTCAAAAAATGCTCATCCCCCCAAATTCGAAGGAACTCGAATATATTTAGACTCGCGAATCGGGAAGTTACTTGCGCGGCCCGTGAAGGGTCACACACAAAATAAACATGAATAGCTATGGGCATTACTAGCCATAGGCACTACTAACCATGGACACTACTAACCATGGGCATTACTAACCATGGGCACTACTAGTTTATCGTGTATTCTGTGCCTAAAAAAATCAAGTTTCCATATAAATTCAGAATAGAATCGTTTTTGATTGTTTTATTTTCTTTTGATTCCAATTTTTCGAAACTATGAAAATTCCGACAAAATTAAAAAATAATAATTTTAGTTTCCTTTCAATTGATAAAAAATAAATCATTCTCATAAACACGTTTTTTCCAGGTCAAATTCCGAAGTGCACGCGCAATGACGCTACGAGGAGAGCTACACAATTAATATTGATACATTTACATAACGCAGGAATGTTTTTGTCAAAAAAAGATATCGACTTAATTCAGTGATCATTTATTCATCATTCGGATGGAATATTTATACCAGCCCGAGATTCAATAAAGTTGAAAACAATTATATACAGGAAGCCAGCGGGATAGCACCGTGAATATATTTATGACGGTTCTAGTTACCCGAGATTGCAGGCAATAAATAGTTTCGATAGTAATGTCCACACTCAATAACCTTGCACACTCCAACCCAACACCACATTACTAACTTTATCAAGAGACGCGGTAGCGTCTCGAGACAAGTACATTCACCTATTCAGTTACTTACCTTACCGGCCTTCTCTCGAGACGCGACTGCACTCTCTTATTCTGTGGACCGAGCTAACTATAACCCCACTTTGAAATATTTTTATACAAAATTGTTATAAAAAATATTTTTATATTTAGATACAGCGCGCTATTCATAAATGTTTAATTGCAGTGACATGTGTATTTTTTTATATTTCGATTGGAACCAACACCAGTGCTGTAGCTGCTGTTATGCGCGAGATATCGAATTATTTTTATGATTAAAATCATGCTTCCGACGTTTTTCGTCAAAATCGTTTTCAGAGCTGTCGCACACTTTCCAGTAGTCATAGCTTGTCAGATCAGACGCGTCTATTCGCTGACATATCGCTGTCATCGCAGTCTTCATAGGTTACAATCACTGAGGACCAGCCAGCTTGCCTGTCGAGATCAGCTGACATGAGAGCGATACAGATAGAGAACGAGTTCCAAAATAAAAACGATCGAATATGACAGTTCGCGGTGTTTTTGAAGAATTAACCAAAAACCACGTATGATATATGAAACTGATAACGAATTATTCAAAACGCATTCGTTTGTGGGCTGAAGTAAGATGGAACGTTTTTAACAAGTTTATATATTATCTTTGCAAAAAGTAGTTAAGTCCCAACAAAAAGCCCAATGGGTGAAAAAATTGAGACAAGTACATTTACGCGAGCGCGTTCCAACAAAAAGGTGTAAGATCAACTGAAAACATTGAACGCATGTATTCGCATGAAGATAATTTTTAAATTTGTCAATTCCAATTTTTTTGAAAATCACAGCAGTACTTGGCGAGTTTTTTTCAAAGTCAAGACAGATATTCAATTATTCAATAATAATGTAACGATATAGTCTGTCTATTTTTACGAAATAAAGTTACATCTTCTATCATTCGATAGTAGCTGTAACATATTAACTCGCCAAGTACTGCTGTGATTTTCAAGAAAATTGGAATTTACAAATTAAAAAATTATCTTGATGCGAGTACATGCGTTCAATTCTTTCAGTTGATCTTACACCTTTTTGTTGGAGCGCGCTCGCGCAAATGTACTTGTCTCAATTTTTTTACCCATTGGGCTTTTTGTTGGGATATATTATATCTGCAAAAAGTAGTTATATCCTTACAAAACAGACAATGTGTAAAAAAATTGAGACAAGTACATTTACATGATCGCGCTCCAACCCATGCAGAAAAGTGCGAGATCAACTGGAAACATGGAGGGCATGTATTTATAACAAGTACATTTTAATATAAAAAAGCATTCTTTAATATAAATTATTAGTATCGAAAAAAATGTATTGTTCAAAATAAAAATTTAAATAATAGTAGTAGTAGTAGTAGTTTATTGCTCAAAAGGATGCATACAATTCCCATAGCAAGGGGAGAACAAATTCGTACAAAGATACAGAATAACATAATTCCGTAGTCATATTTTGTACATTCGTGGCATGGCATACATATGTGGCCAAAGACAATGTCAACGTGTGTGGTTTTACTCGGACAGACAGAAAGCGCGCAGCTTACAGCAGGCTGATATGTAACAAAATAATGCTTTGATTTGCTCAGCGCAATTTAATATCTTCGCCAACGACAACGGAGCAGTGAATGTGGTACTAATAAAGGGAGACTTATACTGTGAGTAAATAGGGCACAACAGAAAAAGGTGCTCAACTGTATCTGCTTCGTTTTTATTACAGATTGGGCATTTTTCGATCGGGTCGAACGAACACTTACATCCATTAACATACAGAGAGAAGTGATTTGCTGGCTATTCGAAGCTGGACATACACTTTGAGAGCAGCGAGGATAATGCGCTTGCGCCGTCTGCGAGTCTGGGTATGCGTACTTGCAAGTAGTACGAATTTTGAGCCTCTCTCAGGTCACATTGGAGCAGGTGTTCTCGGTACCTTCCAAAAAAAATAGGCTCAAGCTCGGCCCAGGTATTTAAGTCTAGTGTTTCCAAGAGTGGGGTAAGATCCCCCGCGATCTCTTGAATTATCAGGAAGACCGCTGCGAGCCAGTTATATTCTGCGGTGACACGACTGTTTAAATACGGACAAAATAACCGCGGCAACATAACCGCGACCGCAAAATAACCAGACGGCAAAATAACCGCGACAAAATTGTTATACGCGAGATATATACATATATATATATACACATAGATATATACATACACATATAGATACCCGCGCATATATTTCAGATCTCGGATATTTAAGTTACATACACACACACACGCACACACGAGCGCACACGCACACACACACACTCACACACGCACCCCATAGCACCAGCAAGACACCGGCAGCGCGGGCCGCGGCTCACTGCGACGCCTAACGCAGCGCCTAGTTCGCACCTCAGCCACTGGATGGCGAGCAGCGCCCGCCGCTCGCGCAGTAAACCCGAGCATGTAACCGATTAGGCAGACTTCTCTTGACTGAATAAACACCCAATTTGGGAGTTATCTCAACAGAGATTCCACAGTCTCGTATTTTTTTGAGGGACTACTAGGCTGGCAGGACGCGGCTTCGAACGAACGCTCGCCCCTGTTGCCTGTAGCCCCGCTGTACCTCCTTGCCACCGAGCTGGCCGGCCGCGGCGTCTTCCGACGCTCGCCCCGGTTGCTCGTGGCCCCTACGAGCTGTAGTCCCGTCGTACCACCTCGCCACCGAGCCGGCCGGTCGCGGCGTCAACCGACGCTCGCCCCGGTTGCTCGTGGCACCCTCCGCCCTCGCCGCCGAGCTGGCCGGTCGCGGCGTCAACCGACGCTCGCCCCGGTTGCTCGTGGCACCCTCCGCCCTCCCCATCGAGCTGGCCGGTCGCGGCGTCCACCGACGCTCGCCCCGGTTGCTCGTGACGCTGCCCCTCCCCCGCCTTCGTGCCGGCCCACCAGCGGCGGATCAAGGCGAGGACGATAGCCTCCGAAAGGACACATAAACGCTGCAGCAATTGCACCACCACGGGTGCACCCAAGGAAAAACCCGTGCGTGTCAAAATAACCGTGGAAAAAACAACCGGACGACAAAATAACTGAATCTTAAGATAATCAAAACATGACTTGAGACCAGATAACCCCGACTAAATTCCGACAATAAAATAACCGGACGTCAGAATAACCAAAAATAAATGAAATAGCCTAAAATATTTTTGATTTTCCGTAATTCGACTGGTGGTCCATCTCATGACTTTGTGTGTGCGCGTCAGGGATGGGCAAAATGTATTAAAAAAAAAAATCTAAGTGATTTCTCACTCGTTATTTATTCCGATTTTAAATACCGAGTGATTTTTCACTTGTTATTTATTTCGAATTTAAATAGCAAGTGATTTTTCACTCGTTATTTGATTCGATTTTAAATAACAAGTGATTTTTTACTTGTCATTTGTTTCGATTTTAAATAACAAGTGATTTTTCACTAGTCATTTGTTTCGATTTTGAATATCAAGTGATTTTTCACTCGTTATTTGTTTCGATTTTAAATACCAAGTGATTTTCCACTCGTTATTTCTTTCGCGTTCAAGTAACGAATTCATTTCTACTCGGAATATATTCTGTTGTCAAATGGACGCTCACTTGACGCCGGAATGAATTCCAAGTGAATTTCGGTGCCCGTTTGTTTTGATTCCGCTCGAGTGGTTCCCCACTCGGCCTATGTCCCGGCCTCAAGTATATTTCCACTCACGTCTACCTAAATGATCCTCTATTGGAAATCAATCGAAGAAACGATTGGATCCTCAATCGGTATCAAATTTTCTACCTGATGACGTTGTGCCCGCAATCTATTCAACAATATCGTATAAAAAAATAATACATTTTTTTTTTCAATAATTTTTTTTTTCAACAATTTTTTTCTTCTTTCAACAATTTTGCTTCCTCATAGAGGAAGCTTTGTTTTCGTGAAATTTTTTTTTTTCGAGATGTTAATGAAAACGTGTTCAGTATGTCTTAAAACACCTAAAAAACACATTTAGAAAAAATGTCTGGGTGTATGTATGTGTGTGTGTGTGTGTGTGTGTGTGTGTGTGTGTGTGTGTGTAGTAATGGTTGACCGCTTACAACTTGAGAACGGCTCCAGATATCAAGCTGAAATTTGTCACACATGTGAAGGGTCCACGGCGCATAGCACAATTTAATTTTTGGAAAAATCTATCAAGTTATTTTGTTTTCACATCATTTTTTCAAAATTAAAAAAATTATTTTTGGTCTCTAGCTCCCACAATTCTAGAGATATCGAGCTCAAATTCAGTATAATGTTGTACGAGTACAGGGAGATGCTCGATACCGAATTTGGAAAAAATCCACGCATTGCTTTTCTTTTAAAGCATTTTTAAATGTGAAAAAAACGGTCTTTACACTCGAACTGGAGCAATTTTTAAGATATCGGACTTAAATTTGGTACGGAGTTGCGCCATTATCCAATAAGAAACCCGATTGAATTTGGGCGAAATCCATCAAGGCATTCATATGTTATGGCGTTTTGAAATTTTTCCAAAAATCAATGTGAGTGCTCTAGCTTCCATAATTTTTGAGATATCTGGCTGGAATTTAGTACGAAGTTGCACTACCATCGAAAGAGGTTTCGTTTTGAATTTGGACAAAATCCAACAAGACGTTCAGATTTTATGGCGGTTTGAAATTTTTTTAAAATTCAATGTAAGTGCTCTAGCTTCCATAATTTTCTAGATATCCGGCTGAAATTTAGTACGAAGTTGCACTATCATCCAAAGAGATTTCCTATTGAATTTGGACAAAATCTAACAAGGAGTTCAGATTTTATGCGAATTATAATTTTTCAAATTTCACATGAATTGCCCCATGTATATTGATTTCGACTTACATCACACTCTCAAGGAGCCCTCAACGTCATAAAAGTAAACAAGGGTGCAAAGTAGAACCTTGCACATTGCTTCCTCATAGTTTTGTACCGTTTTTAATTCATTGAGATGTAAAGTAGAACCTTGCTTATGGCTTCCTTATCTTCTCACACATTTGCCAAAGCTTCCTCTATGAGGAAGCCAAAATTGATCGACACATGGTTCATTTATAGAGGAAGCTTTGGCAAATGTGTGAGAGGATAAGGAAGCCATAAGCAAGGTTCTACTTTACATCTCAATAATTTAGAAACGGTAGAAAACTATGAGGAAGCAATGTGCAAGGTTCTACTTTGCACCCTTGTTTTTCTTATTTCAACAATTTTTTTTTAACAATTTTTTTTTCAACAATTTTTTTTTTTCAAAAAAATTTTCTTTGTTTAAAATTTTTTTTTGTTTTTATTCGACAATTTTTTTTCCGAACAAACTTCTGGATGTGCGCGCGTTTGTGCGTGCGTGTGTGTGTTTGTGAGGAGCGTTACAATATTATATACAAAAACCTTGCACATTGCTTCCTCATAGTTTTGTACCGTTTTTAAATTATTGAGATGTAAAGTAGAAGCTTGCTTATGGCTTTCTTATCTTCTTACACATTTGCCAAAGCTTCCTCTATAAGGAACCATGTGTCGATCAATTTTGGCTTCCTCATAGAGGCAAATGTGTAAGAAGATAAGGAAGCCATAAGCAAGGTTCTACTTTACATCTCAATAATTTAAAAACGGTACAAAACTATGAGGAAGCAATGTGCAAGGTTCTACTTTGCACCCTTGTTCACTTTCATGACGTTGAGGGCTCCTTGTGAGTGTGATGTAAGTCAAAATCAATATACATGGGGCAATTCATGTGAAATTTGAAAAATTATAATTCGCATAAAATCTGAACTCCTTGTTAGATTTTATCCAAATTCAATAGGAAATCCCTTTGGATGATAGTGCAACTTCGTACTAAATTTCAGGCGGATATCTAGAAAATTATGGAAGCTAGAGCACTTACATTGAATTTTGGAAAAATTTTAAAACGCCATAAAATCTGAACGTTTTGTTGGATTTTGTCCAAATTCAATACGAAACCTCTTTCGATGGTAGTGCAACTTCGTACTAAATTCCAGCCAGATATCTCAAAAATTATGGAAGCTAGAGCAGTTACATTGATTTTTGGAAAAATTTCAAAACGCCATAAAATATGAATGGCTTGATGGATTTCGCCCAAATTCAATCGGGTTTCTCTTTGGATAATTGCGCAACTTCGTACCAAATTTAAGTCCGATATCTCAAAACCTGCTTCAGTTAGAGTGTAAAGATCGTTTTTTTCACATTTAAAAATGCTTTAAAAGTAAAGCAATGCGTGGATTTTTTCCAAATTCGGTATCGAGCATCTCCCTGTACTCGTACGACATTATACTGAATTTGAGCTCGATATCTCTAAAATTGTGGGAGCTAGAGACCAAAAATAAATTGTTGAATTTCTAAAAAATGCTGTAAAAACAAAATAACTTGATAGATTTTTCCAAAAATTAAATTGTGCTATGCGCCGTGAACCCTTCACATGTGTGACAAATTTCAGCTTGATATCTCGAGCCGTTATCAAGTTGTGAGCGGTCAACCATTACTACACACACACACACACACACACACACACACATACATCCGGACATTTTTTCTAAATGTGTTTTTTAGGTGTTTTGAGACATACTGAACACGTTTTCATGAACATCTCGAAAAAAAAAAATTTCACGAAAACAAAGCTTCCTCTATGAGGAAGCAAAATTATACAAAAATTATTTTCAAAAAATTTTTTTACAACAAATTCTTTCTTTTTGTTTTTTTTCCTTTCAAGACAGACATTTTTTTGTCCAAACAAAAAAGGTTTTTTGAATTTTTTTTTTCCCAAAAAAAGTTTTCGGAAAAAATCACAATTTTTTTTTCAAATTGTTTCACACATTTTGTCTCAAATTTCCAATTTCCGTGTGTGTGTGTGTGTGTGTGTGTGTGTGTGTGTGTGTGTGTGTGTGTGTGTGTGTGTGTGTGTGGTTGTGTGTGTGTGTGTGTGTGTGTGTGTGTGTGTGTGTGTGTGTGTGTGTGTGTGTGTGTTTGTGTGCATATTTACGTACGTACGTATGTGATCAAATTTTTCGTTAACGTTTTCTCTAAAACTAGTAACGCGATCGGAATGATCGATGATGCAATCGATGTGTCTCGCTGGAACTTAGAGCTGAATAGATTTTTGTCTAATTCGGTCGGGTAGTTTTTTAGTTTTTTGAAAAAAACATAATGCAAACATTTTTTCGTTAACGGTTTCTCGAAAACTAATAACGCGATCAAACTGATCGATGATATAATCGATGTGTTTCGCTGTAACTTAGAGCTGATTTTGGTGCAATTCGGTTGAGTAGCTTTTTAATTTTTTTGCAAAATTTGGAAAATTTAATCAGACTTAACTTCGAGACCTCCCCCCCCCCTCCACTACGGCAGTAAGGGAGTAGGTCGCGAAGTTTGAAATTTTAAATGTTTCGAAAGCTCATGAGCTCGAAATTTTTTTATTCGAATTTCAATGTTTCGACCTTGCACGGTTTCGAAAGTCCATTAATCCGAACGGGCAAAGTTTCGAACGGTCATAGTTTCAAAAAAAAAAAAAATTCGAAATACAATTTATCGAAAGCGCAATTTTTCGACGGGTCACAGATTCGACTCGCCAATGTTTCGACGATTCAATGTTTCGACGGGCCAAAAGTTCGGAACGTATATATAGGTATAGTGGCATGAAGATTGCGGGAGCTTCAAGCGGTTGAACGAGCTGCTACGCTACTATACCTATATATATTGTAACGTGGTGCTTTTTCACGCACCCCGTTACTTCGCTGTCGCGTCAACAACATCCTCAGCTGTCGTCGTCCACCACCGACCCTCCCTCCAGAAGTCAGATAAAATAGTAGTAAAAATTAGAATTGCAATTAAATTAGGTAGTATTTAGTAACGTAGGTTTTGTTTTGTTGTCTTTCCGATTTTTATTCGACGAGTTTCGGGCCACTGGTACTGCGGTGCCACACCTAGGGACGGGAGAAGGTCGTTTCCACCCCCCGCAACCAGCACGACGTCCCTCACTCACCAGGGATCGTCGTTAGCCCCTCGGAAACTGTGGAGTCCGAGGTTGTTTGAAGTCAGTCCTCATCGTTTGACGGAGGGATGCCGCAAACGATTGGGACTCGCGGCCTGCATCCCTCAGGCCGGAGTCCCCCAGTTATGGAGCGTAGGAGTGGAGTTGGGCGAAACCTTGAGGGCCCACCCACTGCCTCACGCCGACCGAGTCGCTGCACCGTCGACGGAGCGCTCGGTAAACCATGGTGAGCAATTTATCGCCCCGGAGCAGCCCCTGGACCACCGGAAAATTCATTTCAACAACGAATCTGGGACCCACTTCCGGAACCAGGACGCTGGCGGCCAATCGCGATTTTTCCACATCGATTGGAGCCAGCGTGGGCCTTGTGCGCATCGCACTGCAGGCTGAGGCGGGGCCAACTTTTCCGCCGACAACGCTGCGGGGAGAAAAAACATCCAAAACTCTCGTTCATCAAAACTGCCGGTCATCCGCCGATACGAGCGGGACCGTCAATTCTCAAAATCAGCGCTGTCGGTATTTTAATTCAGTCAGATTGGGTTGTGAGGTGTTGCGGAGTCACTAGCTCCCGTGTCTGCCGGGAGATAGACCTGGTATAAGCGGACCAAATTTGGCGATTCGAGGGAGGGGGGGATAGTCCAACTGAGGCCCCCGGAGACGAACATCGAGTCGCTCTCTTCACGCTCAGCTTTCGTCGGAGGTGGTCGACAACCTCGGCTCTCTCCATCACCATACCCCCTGGAAAGGACGTGGATATCGGCGAGAATCAGTACCAGTGGGTCCGTGAGTACCGTATCCCGGGTCTGGCCACGTTGTCGAAAATCTGTGTAAGCTGTGAGTACCACCGAGATGTCGTAATTTGTGACAAAAGAGATGCCTGAGAACCACGCCGCGTGGTGTCTGAAAAATCTCGGTGGTTATCGTATCGAAACGGGCGAGCCCGGTGGTTCTGGTGCTGTCGAAATTCATTAGCTTAAATTAAAAGTAAATTCATGTAGAGTATTTGTTTCGGGCATTTGATTTGTGAACTTCTGGAGGAGAGTGTGCTGGCGTGAAGGGCCCACTCCGTTTTTGTGTGTGGTAATTTTATTAGAAGCTTTCCGTATCGTAATTTATTAGAGAAGAATATTTTTGCGTTTGTTTTTCCGATTGTCGTTATTTGTCATATTGTTTTTCACGTTAGTGTATCCGTCCGTACGTTAGTTAATTTGTGAGAAATACCCTCGTGTTAATCGTTGTCGGAAAGTTCTCCGCCATTAGAGTCCGACAGTTTAGTATTGCTATCGTAGACCGAGGGGCCCGAGACGGCGGGTTGTTGTAGATTCAATGTCAGGTTAGTTTAATTATTGTTAGCCTTTTGTTACGCAAATAACATGTTTGTCAAATGAAAACCACAAACGACCGAAAACGAAACGTTACTTATGTTATATTATTGTGGGTTGATCCCGTTTGAATTATTTTGGAATTGTAATTCGGTCGCTCAAGATTGAGAAATTTGGCTGGCGAAAATATTTCAACAGCAAATAAACGTATTAAATTTTAATCGTCGCCTTTCTGTTTATTTTTCCTTGTTGTCGTATCGGCCCACGCCCCTCTACCCGCGAGAAAAGGCTGAGCTAGCGGTGAAGCCCGCATCGTCTCCCCGCTGCCGCCCCAAAAATATAGTCGTTCCTGAGTCGCATCAGGAATTGTTTTCCAGGGTCGTCTTTTGGCGGCTGGCGCCCAGGGCGTGCAGCGGAGGAGTGGCAAAGGTGCGCGGGGGTAAAAGCCCGTGTTACAATATATATACGTTGTCGAAAGATTGACCGTTCGAAACATTGGCGAGTCCAAACATTGATTTTCGAATCGTTGAGATATCGATATATCGACCGGGTCAGACATTCGATCGTTCGAATTTTTTTCAATTCACTTACATGACCGGTCGGAATAACGCAAATTCGGAGATTTGATTTTTCGATGAATTTAATTTCAAAGAATTTGTTGTGAAAATTTTTTTAAAAATAATTTTTGCATAATTTTTGTATATAATATCGTAACGCTCCTCACGCACACACACACACACACGCACGCACAAGCGCGCGCACATCCGGAAGTTTGTTCGGAAAAAAAAATTGTGGAATAAAAACAAAAAAAAATTTCGGAAAAAGAATTTTTTTGAAAAAAGAATTTTTTTTGAAAACAAAAAAAAATTTGATAACAGAAAAATTGTTGGATGAAAAAAATAATTGAAAAAAAAAATTGTTGGAAAAAAAAAATTTATAATTTTTTCATACGATATTGTCGAATAGATTGCGGGCACAACGTCATCAGGTAGAAAATTTGATACCGAATGAGGATCCACTCGTTCCTTCGATTTATTTCCAATAGAGAATCATTTAGGTACGTAAGTGAGTGAAAATATACTTGAGGCCGGGACATAGGCCGAGTGGGGAACCACTCGAGCGGAATCAAAACAAATGGGCGCCGAAATTCACTTGGAATTTATTCCGGCGTCAAGTGCGCGTCCATTTGACAACAGAATATATTCCGAGTAGAAATAAATTCGTTACTTGAACGCGAAAAAAAAAACGAGTGGAAAATCACTTGGTATTTAAAATCGAAACAAATAACGAGTGAAAAATTACTTGATATTTAAAATCAAAACAAATGACAAGTGAAAAATCACTTCTTATTTAAAATCGAAACAAATGACAGGTGAATAAAATTAAATTTAAAAAATTTTAAAAACTCCCGGCTGAAAAAAATATAATGAGTATTGCAAAAAACAAATTCAGAAAAAAATTCTGAATTTATTCCTTGCGGCCGCTTCGAGCAACATAAAAATTGCATTACCTGAACATCCCCCACCATGGGAGTTTCAAGACCTGTATGTAAGACCGTGGCCTTACGTTTAGAAACCCGACTCGAGTATAGGCCGGTATTCACAGTCGTTACTTATTCTTAAGTCAGCCTGAAGCATGACTTAAGACGCCGTTCGGCCAATGGGCGCTAGTAGGAGGGCTGTGCCGCTTCCAGACTAAACGTTTTACCGGAAGAGTAATGACCTCGACACTGATGGTAAGTGGGAGACAGTCGGTAAGGTAGAGCGCTACCTTATCGACTGCTATATCGATCCGCTACTTTATCAGCCGCGAGATTCATAATTCCGAATCAATAATTCCGATCGATAATTATTTTTTTCCCCGCTGCGCATTTTTGGTGCATCGATCGCTATTTTTTTCGCCGCACTGGCATCCATGAGCAATTCATAATTCGGGTCGATGGTTATTTTTTTTCCCGCTGCACCATTTTGGCGCATAGATCCCAGATCCCCATTTTTTGCTTACCGCACTCCCCGGTCGATAATTTTTTTTGTCCCGCTCGACGTTATCAATCAACCCAAAGAACCCCGCGCTACATTATCGGGTGTGTGTTTGGGTCTCTCTCTCTCTCTCTCTCTCTCTCTCTCTCTCTCTCTCACCTTTTTCTCGCCACGCAGAAGTTTTTCGTCGTTGCGTGACGCTTTAGTCACCCTCCCCATCTCTCTCTCTCTCTCTCTCTCTCTCTCTCTCTCTCTCTCTCTCTCTCTCTCTCTCTCTCTCTCTCTCTCTCCCTCTCTCCCCCTCTCTCTCTCTTTTCTCAGTCGATGCTACGGTATTGAAATCAAATGCTTCGTTGAGAAGTCGGATTGATTAGGATTTAGCGAATTGGCTCGGACGCGAACCGCCGAGGTGCGAGGGGTTCGTGTCTTATTTCGCTGTGGGATGAGGAATGAATGATTGCGGTGTGATCAGAGGCCCTCTTTGTTTATGTCAAGATAAACAAAATTCCTCGCCCGTATGACGCTTCTTAACTCTGTTGACATTATCAAAAAAAAAAAAAAAATTCGGCGACAAAATAAAATGCTTCGTAGAGAAGTCGGATTGATTAGGATTTAGCGAGTTGGCTTGGACGCGAACCGCCAAAGTGCGAGGGGTTCGTGTCTTATTTCGCTGTGGGATGAGTCATGAATAGTTGCGGTATGATCAGAGGCCTCCTTTATTCATGTCGACATAAACAAAATTTCTCGCCCGTACAACGCCTCTCATCCTGTTCATATTATCGAAAAGAGTCCGGTGACAAAACTATTCTGCGAGGGATGAAAGGAATATCGTATCGATGGCTTGTATTTATACTAGAGAAAACAGAGCAGTCTTTCGATCATAATTTTTTTATTTAGTCTGTAGTATATAATTCTTAGAAGAAAAAAAACATCTACATAATAATTCTCAGTTATGAATTTTTACATTGCGCCATCCATTTCTTCAATAATTTTACATTTTCTCCAGCACAATTTATTTTTGAATTATGATGTAGCGGTATCGTCGTAGTGGGGGAACTTTGCTGCAGCTTATGTAGCGATGGACAATCGAAGTCTTCGAGGTCGACAATGCGTCGTTGTTCGGTCTCACCAATTAAATTTTCCATCCATAGTTTTTTCTCCAATCCCTTCACATATATTATGCGAGCTCCCGCAAGGGCTTCACAAATAATGGTTTTCGATACTTCGTATGGTATATTTCCCGAGTCCCACGTTAGTCCATGAAAGTTGCGAGTGAGCCATCCATTTATGGACTTGTACTTTGTCGGTAGACTATTCCAAGCACATGGTGGTTTCAAGATGAATGTCCATACGTGTGATGAATCCTCACGAACGGGGATAGCAGCAAATTCCTTCAACACAAATTGATTGTGCGGAATCTTAAATCCTTGCACATCAATTATCCACTCCATTGTGATTTTTATTGTGAAGGATAATACTTGCACGATCAAAAATTCGAGATTGAATAAAATGTCGATCGGTCGAGAGATTTATACTAATACCCCCCACCACCACAACCACCAAAATTCGTTTGAAAAAAAAATACAACGAAGGCTTTCATACAGGAGGATTAATCATCATATATCGTTCTAAGACAACGAATTTGTTTTCCACACGTGCGCACACGTATATGCACATGTGTGCACGAGCCTTCATGTGTGTATATATATATTGAAAAAAATATTTTTGAGTTTGTGTAGGTAATATTTCACGTAGAAAGACCAACTCATTCAGCAACATGGAGTCATTTAATACGGTATGTAAAAAAATCTCTCGCGATAAAACAAATCACATTTCATTGATTTGAAAATTATTATAGGTTCGGTTTAATCTCACGGTGGAAATTCATAGAATGATACAGTGGGATTATGCGTATCGCGCAGCACGACGAGGACCCTGGGAGGAAATGGCTCGAGATGCAGAACGGTTTAATCGTCGAATATTGAACGTTGAACGAATTATCGAACCCATTCTGACGCACAATCATCGAAACTGCATTTGGCAGACACGCTTCAACATCGATGAGAAAATGTAGAAAGAAAGTTTTTCCCTTCGTCTAGACATATGCATATTATTTTTTTTTGTGAAAAAACTTCAAACGTCATAAACGTTCCACTTCTGTGGAAGAGCAGAGAGGTTCGCTCTTTACGGAAATATATATTAAGCATCATAAAGTAATTGTTATCATTTTTATCATGAGCGTCGATGTGTTTGGTCGATCGTTGTCGAACAAAAGAGAGCTATCGGCCAGTCGTGGTCCTCCGGGTGACGGATTCAAAATTTCCATCGATGGGCAATACGATATGCAGAATAAGAGATTATGCAATCTTGCTGACCCCGTGACAGAAAATGATGCTGTCTCGGTAAAAATAATGCAAAATATTTTACACAAAAAATTGCACGGTACCGTCAAAAATTTACGAAAAGAAATCAATGATAGTAATCAATTATTGGTTCAGGGTCTCGAGCAGTTGGTGCAAAATATTATAAAAACTCTGAAAGTCGATCTTGCAGAAATAAAAGATTTAGCCATTCGTAATTCTGATGCGATATCCAACGTAGACACTCGATTACACACCATCGAGAATGAGGCAGAAATAAAAGATTTAGCCATTCGTAATTCTGATGCGATATCCAACGTAGACACTCGATTACACACCATCGAGAATGAGCGTGCACGAAAAAGCACTGGTGGACGAGCTGGTGAGAATTCGAAACCTTCGGACGAATCAGCACAACAACAGCAACAACAACAACAAAAGGATTGATGTTTTATGAAATAAATGGATTAAAAATATTAAATCAGTTTTTTCATTTATTAAATCATTTTTCCTCCTCCCCCCACCTCACATTCATGGACATTAGAAAAAAATTCTTATAAAAAAATCATTATTTCAAAATTACACGTTTTTGCCATCACATTCATCTAAATCGAAAAAATTCTTGAAATAATTTTTTTTAGAAATATTTGCTCCGATGATTGCATCTGCGTTGTAGTTGAAATCCGTTGTATCGTACCCATAGTCAACTGGTGGTAGTGGTGCTGGTGGTGGGGATATGTGTCGTGGTACCGATGGTGGTGGTGGTGAGTAAGACGGAGGCGGGGGCATCGCCGCTGCTGCTACAGCTATAGCTATCGTCGGCCGATACGTGTTGAGATACCACGTCTTCATCGTATGCACATTGAAAGCCGCACAATTCAACGTTGACCACATGTATGGATGATTATTGCACGGGAGGGCAATGTTTTCACTCAGCTTCTGCAGCGATGGACAACCCAAGTCCTCGATGTTAATAGCGTTTGGAATATGTTGACGAAGCCATTGCGTCTTCTCCAATCCTTTTATATAAACCTTATCAGCATTTTGCAATAGCATGATAAGAGTTTGATTAGCTTCATCGTAGGGTATGTCTCCACCATACCACGCCATTCCATGAAAATTCTTCGCGAGCCATCGATTTACGCATTTTAATTGTTCGGGTAACCAGCTCCAATGATAAGCTGGTTCGAACATACACACCGAAGGCACAGAATCTTCTTCCAGAGCAATCACGGCAAGCTCTTTCACTATTAGCGTCGTATCGCGGTTCTTGAAGCCTTGTACGTCGACAACGTATTCCATCTTGAACAATAACTGATGCTGAGAACTTTGCAGCGATTATGCATAGACGGCCGAAATCTCAACCCTTTATACTATTTCCCCTACCCCCATAATTTCACAATTTGTTTGAATGTTAATGAGGAGAACCAATTAGCGCAAAGATTCTGTGCGACAGCCAATGTGGTATCGATGATCTCAATAGAGTCATTGCTCGTAGTGACCAATCATCATCATCCATGTATAGATTCGAAAATTTTACGCTACGCCCCCAATCGATATGAGGATCTATAGCCACACACACACACACACACACACACACACACACACACACACACACACACACACACACACACACACACACACACACACACACACACACACACATACACACACACACGCACACACACACACACACACACACACACACACACACACACACACACACACACACACACACACACACACACACACACACACACACACACACACACACACACACACACACACACACACACACACACACACACACACACACACACACACACACACACACACACACACACACACACACACACACACACACACACACACACACACACACACACACACACACACACACACACACACACCCACACACCCAACCAATCTCAGCATGGACACTCATTATCTTCATTTGTTTTGAAATAGTATATATACTTGGCTCGCGGGGTCGTCGAGTATATACAGTTCGATCCAGTGGTTCGAACTAGTTCGTTAGAGTGTGCGAATAACCATGGATGCTCAAGCATGCATGGAATCTGTGAAAACGTGGAGTGAGGTGCTCGAGCTTATGCCCGGTCAAAACGCGACTGAACTTATAAAATGGTCGGATGAGCTTTCAAAATTGATTAAATTAATCGAAAATTATGTTCGATCAGCGAAAGGTGCAGAAGAAAAAAAATATTCAAATACGTTGGGATTGCTCATTGGTATGAAAATAAAAATTGATAATTTTTCGAAACGTGGTGGTGGAGTGAGAGCCGACGATGATGAAGAAGTTGTGGAGAAAAGTGTAGAGTGGATAGATCTTCGATCCGCGTTTAAAGAACGCATAAAAACGAGTGTAATTGTGAATTTAAATCACGCGGATATAAAATCATTTATGTTTGCATGCATGGAAATTTTTATTTCGAAGCTCGCGAGTGTTCTCGAGGTGCGGAAAGATTCGGTAAAAGTTTATGGTGTGCTCGCCGCTAAATTTGCCGTTACGAAAAACAATGAAGACATAGTGGAAATTAAATATTTTAATACCAAAGCATATCCAATTTATCCGACTACAAATGTCGGAGAATGGTTTGTGGAATATATGCATAATCCGTTGGCTAAAGACATTGAAGAATTTCAGCAGCGCGATTCGGGATGGGCCCTACGCTCAATTATTAATTTAACAATAAATATTAATAAATTTAACGCGATGCGCGGAACGTCATTCATCGATTTACCCACGGAGATTCGTAACAAGAACGCATGCATCAACGTGCGAAATGGTGATGCCATGTGTTTTAAATGGGCCGTATTATCGGCATTACATCCGGTGACTTTTAATAAATCGTCGGTGTCTTCGTATATTCGATACGAGGACGAGTTGGATTTCACGGGGATCGAATTTCCCGTGAAACCTCGAGAAATTAGAAAATTTGAAAAACAAAATGAAATTTCTATAAACGTTTATATTTTGAAGAAACGTAATGGAAAATTCATTGTCGGCCCTCTGCACATCACAGATATTAAAAAAGATGTGCACATCAATCTTCTCCTCATATGTAATCAATACCCCGATGAGGAGGAGGAGGAGGAAGAGGGCGAGGAGGGTGAAGAATTTCACGCACCGCGATTCCACTACGTGTGGATAAAAAATTTGTCGCGGTTGGTGTCGAGACAACTGTCGAAACACAATCATCGACATCATATTTGTGATCGGTGTCTTTATTATTTTGTAACTGCAGAAAAATTAGCCGCCCACGAAATGGACTGCAAAAACATTAATAAGTGCAAAGTGAATATGCCTTCGATGGGAAATAAGTTTTTACGATTTAAGAACTATAGCAATCGCGAACGTGTGCCATTTATCGTGTATGCTGATATTGAATGTTTGTTGAAACCAACACGTGACGAGCATCGTTATCAACAGCACGAAGCATTCAGTATTGGGTATTACGTGAAGTGTAGTTTCGATGATGAAAAATCGGAATATCGGGCATATAGAGGACCCAACCCTGCCCAATGGTTTGTGGAACAGCTCGAGGGTTTCGCGAGAACGGTGGAAGAAATTCACAAAAATCCTCGACCGATGGATCGTCTATCCACAAACGAACTTAAAGAATTTCGCGCAGCAAACACATGTCATATATGCGAGAAATATCTAATCTCCAGCGACAAAGTGAGGGATCATTGCCATTTGACGGGAAAGTAAGTTATAACACACACGCACACACTAACCAAATCTTTTTTCAATCTAAAAAAAATTTTCAAATACATTTTATTCGTTTTTTTCTACAGATATCGCGGACCAGCACATAACGAGTGCAATCTTCATTATCAGGATTCGCGGACCATTCCCGTGGTTTTTCACAACCTCACGGGATATGATTCGCATTTCATTGTGAAGGAGATTGTCACGGGATTCCGAGGCCGAGTGGTAATTCTCCCGGAAAACAAGGAGCGATACATCGCATTCATCAAACACATCGCGGCGTGCGATGTAAATTATCGCTTCATCGATTCCTATCGTTTTATGGCATCGTCGTTGGAGAAACTTGCATCATACTTGACCGAACTGAAGATTGTACGAAGCGTATTCAGCGAAATTTCGGTTGAAAAATTCCATCTCCTTCGGAGAAAAGGTGTATTCCCATACGAATACGTCGATTCGTTGGGAAAACTCGACGAAACCACCTTGCCGGAGAAAAAGGATTTTCATAGTTCACTCACCAATAGTGACATCACTGACGCGGACTACGAGCACGCGAAGCAAGTGTGGCGCGAGTTTGATATAAAAACCCTCGGACAATATTCCGATTTATATTTAAAAACGGATGTGCTTTTGTTGAGTGATGTTTTTGAAAACTTTCGTGATAATTGTGTGAGTGCATACGGTTTGGATCCCGCGCATTATTACACCACGCCCGGACTCACCTGGGACGCTATGCTGAAGCATACGAAGGTGGAGTTGGAACTTTTAACGGACGTGGATATGTACATGTTCATCGAGCGGGGGATTCGCGGCGGCGTTAGTCAGTGTTGCAATCGATATGCCCAGGCGAATAATAAATACATGAGAAATTTTGATTCATCGCAAGAATCAAAGTATCTCATGTACTTTGATGTTAATAATTTATACGGCTGGGCGATGATTCAATCGCTACCCTACGGCGGTTTCAAATGGGTGGAAAAATGTGGGGACATTGACTACGTCGCGGTTCCCGATGATTCACCGGTGGGATATATATTGGAAGTCGATATCGACTATCCGACACATCTCCACGATGATCACAAAGATTTACCGCTTTGTCCAGAACACAAATGTGCACCGGGATCGAAGCAAAAAAAACTTTTGACCACATTGGATTCGAAAAATCGTTACGTTTTGCACTACCGAAGCCTGAAGCAAGCTTTGAAATATGGTTTGGTGTTGAAAAACATTCACAGAGTTTTACAGTTCCAACAAAAACCATGGCTTAAATCATATATCGATCTCAATAGTGGAATGCGTCAACGTGCAGCCAATGATTTCGAGAAAAATTTATTCAAATTAATGAATAATGCAGTTTTCGGAAAAACCATGGAAAACGTGCGGAAGCGCATTGATGTGAAGCTCGTATCGCGCTGGGATGGACGATATGGAGCCGAAGCATTAATCGCAAAACCGAATTATCATAGCTCGGCAATCTTTGACGAAAATCTCGTGGCCATACAAATGCGAAGGATTGAGGTTCAACTGAACAAACCGATATACGCAGGGTTATGCGTGCTCGATTTGTCAAAGATTCTCGTGTATGATTTTCATTATGATTACATGATTCCGCAATTCACGAGAGATCGATGCAAACTCTTGTATACCGATACCGATAGTCTCGTATACGAAATCCAATGTGCGGACATTTATGAAATTATGAAACGTGATATTGATAGGTTCGACACATCGGATTATCCGCAAAATAATCAATTTTCAATGCCGCGAGTTAATAAAAAAGTGGTTAGATTGATGAAGGATGAGTGTAATGGCGAAATCATGACGGAATTTGCGGGTTTGCGCAGTAAAATGTATAGCATACGAGTCAACGGTGTGGATCATTTGAAGAAGGTGAAAGGAGTGAAGACGAGTGTTGTGAGAGACACAATCACATTTAATGACTTTGTGGAGTGTCTACGACAAAATACTAGCCAAACACGAGAACAACGAGTCATTCGGTCGCGTTTACATCGGGTATATACGGAAAAGCAAGTTAAAATTGCGCTCAGTCCGCATGACGACAAACGCTTCATTCCGGAAAATAGTACCGATACACTCCCGTGGGGGCATTGCCGAATTCCCCCCACGCACAACCACGCTACCATCGATGCTGCTGCTGCTGCTAACGAAGGAGGGGGTATGGATCTCGAATGATCCATCCAATCAGCTCCATATATCCCATTGAATTATAATGATGGAGGGAGGTGGCTGCTGCTGCTGCTATATATAAGCCGAGGATTGAATATTTCTCATCAGACGCGACAAAAAAAATTCGTCCTCGACAACCGAATCGAAGAAATCTCTCATCAACCGAAATCACGCACATACACGCACAAACGAACAATGGATATCGCGCTGCTCAACGGAATCGGACGAGTGGATAATTTTCTTCCATTGAAGAAAATAACAGAAGTTCAGGCCAATCAGCTTT
>OY759154.1:13956829-14055277 GCA_963662125.1 Diplazon laetatorius | reverse complement strand
GCTGCAATAGCGAATCATTGGTGTTTTGAACGGAAACTTCGACGAACTCACGATACACTCGAATCTTGTCGAAATCGACGTTACGGGCGAACGGTTTGTTCGAAATGCTCGATTTTGCAAAAATCACACATCGTTGGATGAAACTAAGGTTTTTCACACGTTTCCAACCAGAAACAACCATTTTTGTAGCTTGGAACGAAGATTCGACGAATTTGGTCGAAATCGATGTTGCGAGCGACCAAACCGTTCGCGATCGGTCGAAATGCATGAAATTCCTTCATTTGCACGGAATGAACGCATTTCAACCGTTTCGAGCAAGTAAGTCACGGAAGTTTGGCTGCAATAGCGAATCATTGGTGTTTTGAACGGAAACTTCGACGAACTCACGATACCCTCGAATCTTGTCGAAATCGACGTTACGGGCGAACGGTTCGTTCGAAATGCTCGATTTTGCAAAAATCACACATAGTTGGATGAAACTAAGGTTTTTCACACGTTTCCAACCAGAAACAACCATTTTTGTAGCTTGGAACGAAGATTCGACGAATTTGGTCGAAATCGATGTTGCGAGCGACCAAACCGTTCGCGATCGGTCGAAATGCATGAAATTCCTTCATTTGCACGGAATGAACGCATTTCAACCGTTTCGAGCAAGAAAGTCACGGAAATTTGGCTGCAATAGCGAATCATTGGTGTTTTGAACGGAAACTTCGACGAACTCACGATACCCTCGAATCTTGTCGAAATCGACGTTACGGGCGAACGGTTCGTTCGAAATGCTCGATTTTGCAAAAATCACACATAGTTGGATGAAACTAAGGTTTTTCACACGTTTCCAACCAGAAACAACCATTTTTGTAGCTGAGAACGAAGATTCGACGAATTTGGTCGAAATCGATGTTGCGAGCGACCAAACCGTTCGCGATCGGTCGAAATGCATGAAATTCCTTCATTTGCACGGAATGAACGCATTTCAACTGTTTCGAGCAAGAAAGTCACGGAAGTTTAGCTGCAATAGCGAATCATTAGTGTTTTGAACGGAAACTTCGACGAACTCACGATACCCTCGAATCTTGTCGAAATCGACGTTACGGGCGAACGGTTCGTTCGAAATGCTCGATTTTGCAAAAATCACACATAGTTGGATGAAACTAAGGTTTTTCACACGTTTCCAACCAGAAACAACCATTTTTGTAGCTGGGAAAGAAGATTCGACGAATTTGGTCGAAATCGATGTTGCGAACGACCAAACCGTTTGCGATCGGTCGAAATGCATGAAATTCCTTCATTCGCACGGAATGAACGCATTTCAACCGTTTCGAGCAAGAAAGTCACGGAAGTTTGGCTGCAATAGCGAATCATTGGTGTTTTGAACGGAAACTTCGACGAACTTACGATACCCTCGAATCTTGTCGAAATCGACGTTACGGGCGAACGGTTTGTTCGAAATGCTCGATTTTGCAAAAATCACACATAGTTGGATGAAACTAAGGTTTTTCACACGTTTCCAACCAGAAACAACCATTTTTGTAGCTGGGAACGAAGATTCGACGAATTTGGTCGAAATCGATGTTGCGAGCGACCAAACCGTTCGCGATCGGTCGAAATGCATGAAATTCCTTCATTAGCACGGAATGAACGCATTTCAACCGTTTCGAGCAAGAAAGTCACGGAAGTTTGGCTGCAATAGCGAATCATTAGTGTTTTGAACGGAAACTTCGACGAACTCACGATACCCTCGAATCTTGTCGAAATCGACGTTACGGGCGAACGGTTCGTTCGAAATGCTCGGATTTGCAAAAATCACACATAGTTGGATGAAACTAAGGTTGTTCACACGTTTTCAACCAGAAACAACCATTTTTGTAGCTGGGAACGAAGATACGACGAATTTGGTCGAAATCGATGTTGCGAACGACCAAACCGTTTGCGATCGGTCGAAATGCATGAAATTCCTTCATTTGCACGGAATGAACGCATTTCAACCGTTTCGAGCAAGAAAGTCACGGAAGTTTGGCTGCAATAGCGAATCATTGGTGTTTTGAACGGAAACTTCGACGAACTTACGATACCCTCGAATCTTGTCGAAATCGACGTTACGGGCGAACGGTTTGTTCGAAATGCTCGATTTTGCAAAAATCATACATCGTTGGATGAAACTAAGGTTTTTCACACGTTTCCAACCAGAAACAACCATTTTTGTAGCTGGGAACGAAGATTCGACGAATTTGGTCGAAATCGATGTTGCGAACGACCAAACCGTTTGCGATCGGTCGAAATGCATGAAATTCCTTCATTTGCACGGAATGAACGCATTTCAACCGTTTCGAGCAAGAAAGTCACGGAAGTTTGGCTGCAATAGCGAATCATTGGTGTTTTGAACGGAAACTTCGACGAACTCACGATACCCTCGAATCTTGTCGAAATCGACGTTACGGGCGAAGGGTTTGTTCGAAATGCTCGATTTTGCAAAAATCACACATAGTTGGATGAAACTAAGGTTTTTCACACGTTTCCAACCAGAAACAACCATTTTTGTAGCTGGGAACGAAGATTCGACGAATTTGGTCGAAATCGATGTTGCGAGCGACCAAACCGTTCGCGATCGGTCGAAATGCATGAAATTCCTCCATTTGCACGGAATGAACGCATTTCAACCGTTTCGAGCAAGAAAGTCACGGAAGTTTGGCTGCAATAGCGAATCATTGGTGTTTTGAACGGAAACTTCGACGAACTCACGATACCCTCGAATCTTGTAGAAATCGACGTTACGGGCGAACGGTTTGTTCGAAATGCTCGATTTTGCAAAAATCACACATAGTTGGATGAAACTAAGGTTTTTCACACGTTTCCAACCAGAAACAACCATTTGTGTAGCTGCCCGAGTAAAAATTTCCTCCTTGGCCAGCACTGCGCTACCATTTGGCTCAGCGGCGTGGCAGATGTCTGGGTGGTCGCTGCCTCGCGCGTGGCCCCGGTATATGGCTATTGAAGGGCTCAGCGAACGATCCCAAACGGCAGCCAAGTAGTTGGCTTGTAGTTGGAAACTGTATAGCTCAAGCTTGGCCGGTATGTGGCTCTTGCTTGACCCGTACATGGGCTAGATATCGCGATTACGTCATGCAGATTGGCGTATGCATGGCGTGGGTTTGGCGGAATCATAGATGCACTATTTGGGAGCTGTATGGCTCGTCCACACGCTGTCAAATACTGGGCATATCCAACTACGAGCCATCAACTACTTGGCTGCCGTTCGGGATCGTTCGCTGAGCCCTTCAATGGCCATATACCGGGGCCACGCGCGGGGTAGCGACCACCCAGACATTTGCCACGCCGCTGAGCCAAGTGGTAGCGCAGCGCTCATGGCTAAGGAGAATATTCTTACTCGGGTTGTTATACACCGGCCACTGTATGGAACACTCGAACGTGTGAGCCAAACGATCTCCTCTGGCTTCGCCATGCAGTCGCCAATCACTTTTCGTTTCCACAGGTGAGCCAAGCAATGGCTCTGGCGGTACCATATACCTGCCAAATATGCTATGCGCCCGAAAGTGAGCCAAACAGTATCCTCTGGCTCTGCCATACAAATGCCAAATACCGTGCGCGTCTATCGGTGAACCAAACTGTGCCTTCTGGTTCTGCCAGACCAATGCCAAATACTCTACCGCAACAGGGGTCTGGCTACCGAGCGTTGCCTCATGAGACATCGTGTAGCCAAACGTTAGCGAAGTGCCACCCAAATATCACGGGAGCGTACAACGAGCTGCCAGCGCCCGGCCAAGCAAATTTTTTTTACACGGGTGGGAACGAAGATTCGACAAATTTGGTCGAAATCGATGTTGCGAGCGACCAAACCGTTCGCGATCGGTCGAAATGCATGAAATTCCTTCATTTGCACAGAATGAACGCATTTCAACCGTTTCGAGCAAGAAAGTCACGGAAGTTTGGCTGCAATAGCGAATCATTGGTGTTTTGAACGGAAACTTCGACGAACTCACGATACCCTCGAATCTTGTCGAAATCGACGTTACGGGCAAACGGTTTGTTCGAAATGCTCGATTTTGCAAAAATCACACATCGTTGGATGAAACTAAGGTTTTTCACACGTTTCCAACCAGAAACAACCATTTTTGTAGCTGGGAACGAAGATTCGACGAATTTGGTCGAAATCGATGTTGCGAACGACCAAACCGTTCGCGATCGCTCGAAATGCATGAAATTCCTTCATTTGCACGGAATGAACGCATTTCAACCGTTTCAAGCAAGAAAGTCACGGAAGTTTGGCTGCAATAGCGAATCATTGGTGTTTTGAACGGAAACTTCGACGAACTCACGATACCCTCGAATCGTGTCGAAATCGACGTTACGGGCGAACGGTTTGTTCGAAATGCTCGATTTTGCAAAAATCACACATCGTTGGATGAAACTAAGGTTTTTCACACGTTTCCAACCAGAAACAACCATTTTTTCAGCTGGGAACGAAGATTCGACGAATTTGGTCGAAATCGATGTTGCGAGCGACCAAACCGTTCGCGATCGGTCGAAATGCATGAAATTCCTCCATTTGCACGGAATGAACGCATTTCAACCGTTTCGAGCAAGAAAGTCACGGAAGTTTGGCTGCAATAGCGAATCATTGGTATTTTGAACGGAAACTTCGACGAACTCACGATACCCTCGAATCTTGTCGAAATCGACGTTACGGGCGAACGGTTTGTTCGAAATGCTCGATTTTGCAAAAATCACACATAGTTGGATGAAACTAAGGTTTCTCACACGTTTCCAACCAGAAACAACCATTTGTGTAGCTGGGAACGAAGATTCGACAAATTTGGTCGAAATCGATGTTGCGAGCGACCAAACCGTTCGCGATCGGTCGAAATGCATGAAATTCCTTCATTTGCACAGAATGAACGCATTTCAACCGTTTCGAGCAAGAAAGTCACGGAAGTTTGGCTGCAATAGCAAATCATTGGTGTTTTGAACGGAAACTTCGACGAACTCACGATACCCTCGAATCTTGTCGAAATCGACGTTACGGGCAAACGGTTTGTTCGAAATGCTCGATTTTGCAAAAATCACACATCGTTGGATGAAACTAAGGTTTTTCACACGTTTCCAACCAGAAACAACCATTTTTGTAGCTTGGAACGAAGCTTCGACGAATTTGGTCGAAATCGATGTTGCGAGCGACCAAACCGTTCGCGATCGCTCGAAATGCATGAAATTCCTTCATTTGCACGGAATGAACGCATTTCAACCGTTTCGAGCAAGAAAGTCACGGAAGTTTGGCTGCAATAGCAAATCATTGGTGTTTTGAACGGAAACTTCGACGAACTCACGATACCCTCGAATCTTGTCGAAATCGACGTTACGGGCGAACGGTTCGTTCGAAATGCTCGATTTTGCAAAAATCACACATAGTTGGATGAAACTAAAGTTTTTCACACGTTTCCAACCAGAAACAACCATTTTTGTAGCTTGGAACGAAGATTCGACGAATTTGGTCGAAATCGATGTTGCGAGCGACCAAACCGTTCGCGATCGGTCGAAATGCATGAAATTCCTTCATTTGCACGGAATGAACGCATTTCAACCGTTTCGAGCAAGAAAGTCACGGAAGTTTGGCTGCAATAGCGAATCATTGGTGTTTTGAACGGAAACTTCGACGAACTTACGATACCCTCGAATCTTGTCGAAATCGACGTTACGGGCGAACGGTTTGTTCGAAATGCTCGATTTTGCAAAAATCACACATAGTTGGATGAAACTAAGGTTTTTCACACGTTTTCAACCAGAAACAACCATTTTTGTAGCTTGGAACGAAGATTCGACGAATTTGGTCGAAATCGATGTTGCGAGCGACCAAACCGTTCGCGATCGGTCGAAATGCATGAAATTCCTTCATTTGCACGGAATGAACGCATTTCAACCGTTTCGAGCAAGAAAGTCACGGAAGTTTGGCTGCAATAGCGAATCATTGGTGTTTTGAACGGAAACTTCGACGAACTCACGATACCCTCGAATCTTGTCGAAATCGACGTTACGGGCGAACGGTTCGTTCGAAATGCTCGATATTGGAAAAATCACACATAGTTGGATGAAACTAAGGTTTTTCACACGTTTCCAACCAGAAACAACCATTTTTGTAGCTGGGAACGAAGATTCGACGAATTTGGTCGGAATCGATGTTGCGAGCGACCAAACCGTTCGCGATCGGTCGAAATGCATGAAATTCCTTTATTTGCACGGAATGAACGCATTTCAACCGTTTCGAGCAGGAAAGTCACGGAAGTTTGGCTTCAATAGCGAATCATTAGTGTTTTGAACGGAAACTTCGACGAACTCACGATACCCTCGAATCTTGTCGAAATCGACGTTACGGGCGAACGGTTCGTTCGAAATGCTCGATTTTGCAAAAATCACACATAGTTCGATAAAACTAAGGTTTTTCACACGTTTCCAACCAGAAACAACTATTTTTGTAGCTGGGAACGAAGATTCGACGAATTTGGTCGAAATCGATGTTGCGAACGACCAAACCGTTTGCGATCGGTCGAAATGCATGAAATTCCTTCATTTGCACGGAATGAACGCATTTCTACCGTTTCGAGCAAGAAAGTCACGGAAGTTTGGCTGCAATAGCGAATCATTGGTGTTTTGAACGGAAACTTCGACGAACTTACGATACCCTCGAATCTTGTCGAAATCGACGTTACGGGCGAACGGTTTGTTCGAAATGCTCGATTTTGCAAAAATCACACATCGTTGGTTGAAACTAAGGTTTTTCACACGTTTCCAACCAGAAACAACCATTTTTTCAGCTGGGAACGAAGATTCGACGAATTTGGTCGAAATCGATGTTGCGAGCGACCAAACCGTTCGCGATCGGTCGAAATGCATGAAATTACTCCATTTGCACGGAATAAACGCATTTCAACCGTTTCGAGCAAGAAAGTCATGGAAGTTTGGCTGCAATAGCGAATCATTAGTGTTTTGAACGGAAACTTCGACGAACTCACGATACCCTCGAATCTTGTAGAAATCGACGTTACGGGCGAACGGTTTGTTCGAAATGCTCGATTTTGCAAAAATCACACATAGTTGGATGAAACTAAGGTTTTTCACACGTTTCCAACCAGAAACAACCATTTTTGTAGCTTGGAACGAAGATTCGGCGAATTTGGTCGAAATCGATGTTGCGAGCGACCAAACCGTTCGCGATCGCTCGAAATGCATGAAATTCCTTCATTTGCACGGAATGAACGCATTTCAACCGTTTCGAGCAAGAAAGTCACGGAAGTTTGGCTGCAATAGCGAATCATTGGTGTTTTGAACGGAAACTTCGACGAACTCACGATACCCTCGAATCTTGTCGAGATCGACGTTACGGGCGAACGGTTCGTTCGAAATGCTCGATTTTGCAAAAATCACACATAGTTGGATGAAACTAAGGTTTTTCACAAGTTTCCAACCAGAAACAACCATTTTTGTAGCTTGGAACGAAGATTCGACGAATTTAGTCGAAATCGATGTTGCGAGCGACCAAACCGTTCGCGATCGGTCGAAATGCATGAAATTCCTTCATTTGCACGGAATGAACGCATTTCAACCGTTTCGAGCAAGAAAGTCACGGGTTTGGCTGCAATAGCGAATCATTGGTGTTTTGAACGGAAACTTCGACGAACTTACGATACCCTCGAATCTTGTCGAAATCGACGTTACGGGCGAACGGTTTGTTCGAAATGCTCGATTTTGCAAAAATCACACATAGTTGGATGAAACTAAGGTTTTTCACACGTTTCCAACCAGAAACAACCATTTTTGTGGCTTGGAACGAAGATTCGACGAATTTGGTCGAAATCGATGTTGCGAGCGACCAAACCGTTCGCGATCGGTCGAAATGCATGAAATTCCTTCATTTGCACGGAATGAACGCATTTCAACCGTTTCGAGCAAGAAAGTCACGGAAGTTTGGCTGCAATAGCGAATCATTGGTGTTTTGAACGGAAACTTCGACGAACTCACGATACCCTCGAATCTTGTCGAAATCGACGTTACGGGCGAACGGTTCGTTCGAAATGCTCGATATTGGAAAAATCACACATAGTTGGATGAAACTAAGGTTTTTCACACGTTTCCAACCAGAAACAACCATTTTTGTAGCTGGGAACGGAGATTCGACGAATTTGGTCGGAATCAATGTCGCGAGCGACCAAACCGTTCGCGATCGGTCGAAATGCATGAAATTCCTTCATTTGCACGGAATGAACGCATTTCAACCGTTTCGAGCAAGAAAGTCACAGAAGTTTGGCTGCAATAGCGAATCATTAGTGTTTTGAACGGAAACTTCGACGAACTCACGATACCCTCGAATCTTGTCGAAATCGACGTTACGGGCGAACGGTTCGTTCGAAATGCTCAATTTTGCAAATATCACACATAATTGGATGAAACTAAGGTTTTTAACACGTTTCCAACCAGAAACAACCATTTTTGTAGCTGGGAACGAAGATTCGACGAATTTGGTCGAAATCGATGTTGCGAGCGACCAAACCGTTCGCGATCGGTCGTAATGCATGAAATTCCTTCATTTGCACGGAATGAACGCATTTCAACCGTTTCGACCATGAAAGTCACGGAAGTTTGACTGCAATAGCGAATCATTGGTGTTTTGAACGAAAACTTCGACGAACTCACGATACCCTCGAATCTTGTCGAAATCGACGTTACGGGCGAACGGTTCGTTCGAAATGCTCGATTTTGCAAAAATCACACATAGTTGGATGAAACTAAGGTTTTTCACACGTTTTCAACCAGAAACAACCATTTTTGTAGCTGGGAACGAAGATTCGACGAATTTGGTCGAAATCGATGTTGCGAGCGACCAAACCGTTCGCGATCGGTCGAAATGCATGAAATTCCTTCATTTGCACGGAATGAACGCATTTCAACCGTTTCGAGCAAAAAAGTCACGGGAGTTTGGCTGCAATAGCGAATCATTAGTGTTTTGAACGGAAACTTCGACGAACTCACGATACCCTCGAATCTTCTCGAAATCGACGTTACGGGCGAACGGTTCGTTCGAAATGCTCGATTTTGCAAAAATCACACATAGTTGGATGAAACTAAGGTTTTTCACACGTTTTCAACCAGAAACAACCATTTTTGTAGCTGGGAACGAAGATTCGACGAATTTGGTCGAAATCGATGTTGCGAACGACCAAACCGTTTGCGATCGGTCGAAATGCATGAAATTCCTTCATTTGCACGGAATGAACGCATTTCAACCGTTTCGAGCAAGGGAGTCACGGAAGTTTGGCTGCAATAGCGAATCATTGGTGTTTTGAACGGAAACTTCGACGAACTTACGATACCCTCGAATCTTGTCGAAATCGACGTTACGGGCGAACGGTTTGTTCGAAATGCTCGATTTTGCAAAAATCACACATCGTTGGTTAAAACTAAGGTTTTTCACACGTTTCCAACCAGAAACAACCATTTTTTCAGCTGGGAACGAAGATTCGACGAATTTGGTCGAAATCGATGTTGCGAGCGACCAAACCGTTCGCGATCGGTCGAAATGCATGAAATTCCTCCATTTGCACGGAATGAACGCATTTCAACCGTTTCGAGCAAGAAAGTCACGGAAGTTTGGCTGCAATAGCGAATCATTGGTGTTTTGAACGGAAACTTCGACGAACTCACGATACCCTCGAATCTTGTCGAAATCGACGTTACGGGCGAACGGTTTGTTCGAAATGCTCGATTTTGCAAAAATCACACATAGTTGGATGAAACTAAGGTTTTTCACACGTTTCCAACCAGAAACAACCATTTGTGTAGCTGGGAACGAAGATTCGACAAATTTGGTCGAAATCGATGTTGCGAGCGACCAAACCGTTCGCGATCGGTCGAAATGCATGAAATTCCTTCATTTGCACAGAATGAACGCATTTCAACCGTTTCGAGCAAGAAAGTCACGGAAGTTTGGCTGCAATAGCGAATCATTGGTGTTTTGAACGGAAACTTCGACGAACTCACGATACCCTCGAATCTTGTCGAAATCGACGTTACGGGCGAACGGTTCGTTCGAAATGCTCGATTTTGCGAAAATCACACATAGTTGGATGAAACTAAGGTTTTTCACACGTTTTCAACCAGAAACAACCATTTTTGTAGCTGGGAACGAAGATTCGACGAATTTGGTCGAAATCGATGTTGCGAACGACCAAACCGTTTGCGATCGGTCGAAATGCATGAAATTCCTTCATTTGCACGGAACGAACGCATTTCAACCGTTTCGAGCAAGAAAGTCACGGAAGTTTGGCTGCAATAGCGAATCATTGGTGTTTTGAACGGAAACTTCGACGAACTTACGATACCCTCGAATCTTGTCGAAATCGACGTTACGGGCGAACGGTTTGTTCGAAATGCTCGACTTTGCAAAAATCACACATCGTTGGATGAAACTAAGGTTTTTCACACGTTTCCAACCAGAAACAACCATTTTTTCAGCTGGGAACGAAGATTCGACGAATTTGGTCGAAATCGATGTTGCGAGCGACCAAACCGTTCGCGATCGGTCGAAATGCATGAAATTCCTCCATTTGCACGGAATGAACGCATTTCAACCGTTTCGAGCAAGAAAGTCACGGAAGTTTGGCTGCAATAGCGAATCATTGGTATTTTGAACGGAAACTTCGACGAACTCACGATACCCTCAAATCTTGTCGAAATCGACGTTACGGGCGAACGGTTTGTTCGAAATGCTCGATTTTGCAAAAATCACACATAGTTGGATGAAACTAAGGTTTTTCACACGTTTCCAACCAGAAACAACCATTTGTGTAGCTGGGAACGAAGATTCGACAAATTTGGTCGAAATCGATGTTGCGAGCGACCAAACCGTTCGCGATCGGTCGAAATGCATGAAATTCCTTCATTTGCACAGAATGAACGCATTTCAACCGTTTCGAGCAAGAAAGTCACGGAAGTTTGGCTGCAATAGCGAATCATTGGTGTTTTGAACGGAAACTTCGACGAACTCACGATACCCTCGAATCTTGTCGAAATCGACGTTACGGGCGAACGGTTTGTTCGAAATGCTCGATTTTGCAAAAATCACAAATCGTTGGATGAAACTAGGTTTTCACACGTTTCCAACCAGAAACAACCATTTTTGTAGCTTGGAACGAAGATTCGACGAATTTGGTCGAAATCGATGTTGCGAGCGACCAAACCGTTCGCGATCGGTCGAAATGCATGAAATTCCTTCATTTGCACGGAATGAACGCATTTCAACCGTTTCGAGCAAGAAAGTCACGGAAGTTTGGCTGCAATAGCGAATCATTGGTGTTTTGAACGGAAACTTCGACGAACTCACGATACCCTCGAATCTTGTCGAAATCGACGTTACGGGCGAACGGTTCGTTCGAAATGCTCGATTTTGCAAAAATCACACATAGTTGGATGAAACTAAGGTTTTTCACACGTTTCCAACCAGAAACAACCATTTTTGTAGCTTGGAACGAAGATTCGACGAATTTGGTCGAAATCGATGTTGCGAGCGACCAAACCGTACGCGATCGGTGGAAATGCATGAAATTCCTTCATTTGCACGGTGTTACATCCCGATCTCAATCTATTACGCAAACCGACCAGAATTTTAATACAAAAATATGTTGAGCTATTCGATTGCGCCACTCGCAAGAACGGGTCAAACTCTTCGTTACGCCAGTACGAGGCTCAGCGAATTCTTTGACTTATTCCAGTTTCGGCGAATGCAATCGAACGACGCAACTGCCCGACTTTCAAAATCATACCATATGAGTTGCTGAGCTACCGGTCAGCAATTATCGCAAGGAAACCAAAAACAAATCGATCCTCGCACCATCAAATCGGGTCAACCAAGTTGACTTGATGGATGATTCGAGATCGATAAATCAGTCTTCGAATAACTCTCTTTCGAGATCGTCCTCTTCAAGGAGCTCGAAAGACTACTTGGTTTCTTCGCGATAAGTTGACGCGTGTCTTCGACTCATATAGTCAAGCCTTCCCACCCGAGGGAAAGGGAAGTCATTGCGGTGAGCGCGGCTATAATTCTTACGCGACGTATCAGTAGATAAGAAGAACTCAATTTTTGTAAACATCGTAACCGCTCTGTGAAAAGCGTTACGATTGTTAATTATATTTAAGGACCAAGTTTCTGACAACAGTGAAATCGCTCTGTGAAAAGTGTTTCATCTGTTCTACGAAACAACAGTCAACCATCCAAACAAATCAATCCACAAGCAAATAAATCAACGAACAAACAACGCAACAAACGTAAGTTAAGAAGCATTTGTAAACACTAAAAACCATTGTAGCAAAATCGAATAAATTGAACAGTTGCGCCAAGCGCTTTAAATGGTAATCCCGATTTTTAATTATTTATAAAACGCCCTTCCCTCACAGAGCGTAGGGCTTAACAAATTGGTGGCAGCGGTGGGATACCATTGCTGTTTCAATTCATTTCGATTTTCCTATCATTCATCTTCAAAGTTATTCTCCTACCACTAACTTTTAGTTCTACCCTTATTCCATTTTTAATCTTCTATCCTTTATTTTTCATTCTTCATTACCTTTCATATTTCAAATATAGTTAAAGATAACCAATCTTTTCTCAACTGGAAAAAAAAAAATAATAATAATAATAAAAATTATAAGAAAAGCTGAAACTGGCCAGTCAACCGTTTCTAATATAAAGCCTGAGTGTGTCAATTTCGACAACAATTGTAGAATGACTTTTCGACTTCAGATAAAATGTGTTTCATCAAATTGATGATTAAATTAACAACATAGTCTTGTTCAAGATAACATATTTGTGATATCGCAAATCAAACTGTCCTTATCATGACGAGTTTTCATGACGACCTTGCCGTACTAGAAATAATAGACAAAATTCCAAAGTACGACGGCAGAAATTATAGTTTTTCAGAATTTAGATCTAAAATAGAGGCGCTTCAGCAAAGTTTGCCCGCCGGAGCCGAACCATGGTTCATTGAGGGAATTCTTGGCCGTCTCCGGGGACGAGCTTGGGAGCTATTTGAGGAAACGTATTTTCGCTCTGTAAGATCTTTGTTAAAAAGCTTAAAAGAAGAGTTCGCACCTGGCTGCGATTACGAATATTTTCGTGAACGGCTTTACAAGGCTAATATGAGACATGACGAAAATGTATCAGATTACCATACGCGGCTGCGGCATTACATAAAATGCGCTGTCAGCGAAGTCGAGGAATCGGACGGTGCTCGCGAAGCAGCAGCCGTCCGACGACGACTCGAGGGTACTGCCTTGTATGTTTACATCGACGGTCTGCCGAAAACAATCGGGTCATACGTTGAGCGCCATGAACCCACGACCTTGCAGGCTGCCTGGGAACTCGCAAGCAAGGAAGAAAAACGCGACCGTGCTTGTTTCGGGCGTAGAGAAATTAGGTACTCGGAAGAAATAAAATCATACCGCGGTCCCTACGAGGATAGCTCCTCAAACGATAATTGTCAATCCCCTTCGCGCAATAGAGGTTCTTCATCGCGTTATCATGTTTATGATGTCGGCGGAAACCGATCTTTGTGTAGGTCATGTCACGAGTGCGCGTGCACTTCTCAACCAGGCGCGTCAGAAATTAGAAGCCAAAGTAGTAGTGACTCGCGCGAACGAAATTTTTCATCCATCACCGACAGGCGGACGCCGGATTTCAATTCCTTACTATCGGGACACCCTTCTGCAAGAAAAACCAATCATGAAAGGGCTTCTGAGCGAATTTTTAGGTGGCCCATGGCAGTCATTGAGGAGGAGGAGTCAGACTTATGCGTTGAAAAACCACAGCTAATTGCTGACTCCCTAGTAGTTGTAGATATGATCGAGACCAACGCCCTCCGCGATGACGTAATAATCGATAAAGACGATCGCGTATCAATTCATAAAATTTCGGAAAAGCCTTCGGTAGCCCCTCCGGCTGTTGGAACTGCAATAGTGGAGCTGTCTTCCCATCCTCTAATCCCATTGACCGGTGTGGCAATTTTTGGCAAAGATTTTCTGGTCCAAGAAAAAGCCCAGAATTCACACGATCACGAAGAACTTTTGATCGCCAGCCGACTTACGCGAACTAGTCCGTGTGAGCGTGAGGAGGAATGTGCTGCGGTAGCAAAATACACCGTCAGCACCGTGGTAGCAACGACCGAACAGACACCTGCGGCCACGCGAGTTTTGCGCGATGTAGTCCAGACAGGTGTTGTAACGAACCCCGCTCGTCCTCACCAGCCAGTGCATATACAATTGGCAAATTCGGACTTCAACGAGAAATATTTTTCGCAATTCGTTACGGAAACGCACGTCAGCAAAGCGGCGGTCGCGAAACATCAAAACTGCTGCAGCGTCAAGTCTGGAAACATCACGATACAAGATGCTAAAGAAAAAACGTCTCCTCAGCAGCTCATTTCTTCCCATTCTGCCGATCCTATCGAAGAAATTTGCGAACCAATTCCTATCAACAAAACATCGATCACTGGAAGAGATTGTGTCTCAAAGGTATTCGCGGTGCAAAGCAAAGAACACTCCGGTACTGAAAAATCGGAGCACGTGCGCTCGCTAGTCGCTACGTGGCCCGACCTCATCGAATCACCAAGTGATAAGCTGAGTCGCTCAAACTTGATGCGATTCGCATTACCAACTGTCAGAGACTCGGCTTGCGACAATCGTCGGTATCGGTATTCTCCCGTGCGTCCGTTGCCAAAACCGCCGTGGAGGACACATTTTTCGGGACCACCGCAACACCTGTGTTCGTCTGAATATCGCTCAAAGAAACTACCTCCGCTGCGGAAATACCATGCGGCTCAACTACTTCGGAATTGCTGTCGGAATAACGATGCTCATCCTCCGGATTCAACATATCTTTGCAAATCATGAAATATACCAACATAGTCCATAGCCCAAGCACCACAGTACATCCTTCACTAGCGAGCTTTTCCAACAGTCGGTAGACAGAAATAATAATAAATGAAATAAATATTTAAGAGAAGAAAAGAGATTCAAAAGATCAAATCCAAATTTAAAAAATATATATATATATAATCAATACCTACATGGAAACATCAAAATTAATGATAAATATTAAAAAAAAAAAATTGAGTGTGTGGGAATCACACACGATGGAAGTGAATACTTGTATGCATTTCGCTGGCGCGGTAAATTATTTCTGCCGATGATTCCAGAGAGAAAGAGAAAGAGAGAGAGAAGGGGAGGAGAGGAAGAGTTAGTGATCGAATTATGAATTGACAAGGAAGTCGAAAGTAGCCTGCACGTTGATATTTGTGTTTTCAAAAATGTTTCTTATTTATTAACGGGGGGGGGCGGGGCATAAGGGCTGGAGGGTAGACATGTTTTTTTATAAATATGGATAGAGCAAATTTACCCAAACCTTTTGAACATTATCAAGTATTATTTCGATAACATCCTGTAATCTTTTAATAAGAAAATATCGACAAACAAGCCGGTGACGAAGCTTTTCCAAAAACGTCTTTGGAAAAAAAACGATTTGCAGTGTTGACTATATCTCAGCTGAAAATTATCTAAAATCGAAGACCATTTAAATGTAGTCAAAATATCATGAAATCCTCCCCCCTACGTTCTCTGATTATTATTTTTTAATTTTTAAATTGTTGGTGGTCATTGAAAGTGAGAACTGCTATTTTTCATGAAAAATGACCACGAAATTTTCACTTTAAATGACCACCGAAAATTTAAGAATAAAAAAAAAATCAGAGACCGTAAAGGGGAGGATTTGATGATACTTCGACTAAATTTAGATGATCGTTGATTTGAGATAATTTTCAGCTGAGATATAGTTATTACCGCAAATAGTTTTTATCCAAAGACATTGTTGGAAAAGGTTTGTCACCGGCTTGTTCTTCGATATTTTCGCATAAAACAATCACAGAATGTTATCGAAATGATACTTAATGATGGGTAAAAGGTTTGAATGAATTATCTCTATTTATTTATTTATGAAAAAAATCGCAGAAGTGTTTTTTCTTTCGCTCCAGCCCTTACCCGCCATTTGAGAGGATCCCAAACGTTTCGCGTCCGCAACAAGTGCGAGAGAGATAGCGCCATGGGCGCTCGCGGCGGAGCGAGAGAGAAGGTGGCCCAAACGTTGGGGATCCTCTTAAGATCCACGTTCTCTCTCGCTCCGCCGCGAGCGCCCATGGCGCTAACTCTCTCGCACGAGGTCTGTCCGTACTATCACACGTATACTCCAGGTATACTGCCGATGACGAGGCACGCGATCCTGCCCCCTCTCTGCATTGACTCGCTCGCTCTCACTCGCATACCCACAGCTCACGCATCATTCTCGCCCCCTCTCTCTCTTCTTTCATTCCTTCATTCTCTTGTCCCGTCCTACAACGCGCCGGCTGGCGAGCCGATCCTGTGTCGTTTAAGAAGTATTCACTTCAAAAAAAAAAAAAAAAAAATTTTGAAATAAAAACGGAACATATTTATCATCACCCCAATATAACGGTCATTCGGAGGGCGTTCGCGACGGATGTGTCAAGACGATTGCTCTCTTCCCCAGGACTGGTATGGGTTGCTGCCATTCGCAAAAATCAAATCTAATACATCGAATGTTCACAACAATATCGCGTTCCATTTCCACCTGTCGAAAGAGTTGAAAAATTCCGTCAAAGTAATTAACCTTGTAATAATTGTAGACGAAGTCCATCGTGTCGTGACGAAGAGCCTCATTGCGAAAAGGCAACGGTCCACGAAGCAAACCCGACAAAATGTATGGCCCCTGCGAGGTAGTGGGAATCACCGCGAGCAAACCATCAACAATCATTACGGCAACCTGATGGAAATAGGCATTTCAGATTTTAACGAATTTTATTATAAAACGTAAAATATTTGTCACATTTTTGGAAAAATTATCACAATAATTTGTAGAATTTTCTCTGAATTTATTATGTTATATTAAACATAAGTTTTTATCACTATATGTTTTTTTTTCCGTCAGTTGGAACACCATTTCATATGATGGCATAATTAGTCACGAACAAAAATTATATGACATATTTTATCATAATTTGCCGGCGTGATTCTGAAATAACTCGTGTATTCCGTCATTTTTGGTAATTGTCTGTAATTATTTGACGATTTCTGTTGGACCCTGAAATGTTGGTTTCCATCAGGGCAGGCTCAAAAGAAACCATCTTAGAAAAATATACTCGGCCAACTAGTGATCCTCGCGGCGAGCATTTTTTCTGTTTCAGAGCCACGGCTTTGGAGTGCGTGCGCCCGTAAAGATCTTCCTGGACTCGGTTACGAATGGCTATTCTCGCTGGAAACCCGAAGCGTGCTGATGCAGTCCGTGAGGACACCGCAGCAACCGTTGCCGGCCAGACCACCCGAATTATCTATCCAACTTCAGGGCCGACAGAGTACTCTACGCGCATTGTATTTTCACCATTCAGCACGGTATCATCAATTCGCGTCCAGCTGATGAGCCGCCTTCATCAATAACCGAGGATGACGTTATAACCGAGTTTCACAACTACGCTTATTACCAACGCCCACTCATAAATGGCCGTCACAGCTACGAAAAACAATTTTTCTTTTAACCCAATAATGAGTAAATTAAAAAAAAAAAAAACAACAAATTATTATTATTATTAATAATATATATATATATATATATTTTTTTTTTTTTTTTCCCGAACACTATATTAATCAATGTTGTTCCTTTTTTTCATTCAAGCAAAAATATAACGTTAAGAAGTAAATGCGAGGGCAGAATTAAGCAATATAAATTCTTTCGAGTATTGTCCTTGCTTCCATGTTCAAATTATCATTCTCCTGGGTACTATAATGAGCGAATATAGCTTCTTCTGAAACCTCTGGTTAATTTATAGATCACATATTTTCTGTATTATCAAGGCAACTGGAAATGTATGTTAACAGTTTTTCCTTTAATTTTTCTTTCTTTCCTGGTATGCATTCTTGCATGCGTCTTCAAAAAAAAAATGAAAAATGCCTATCAAAGTGATATTGTCTATTATTTTTACAGGCCCGTTCGAAGTTATTCACAATAAAACTTATAGTCACTGCACCTGCCAAATATAAAAAAAGGGGTTTTGAGAACAGACAAGTCTCGTTATATTCAATAATTCGTAAAATCACCCAGATATTGTATTAATAGAATTTTCAATTTCGGCATAATCAGTACGAAAACCTATAGTAATAATAATCATACTAATATAAATATATTGAAACTATTTGAAACTACTAGAGTTTTAAGGGAGTGAAATAATTTTTCACTATCGATAAAGTTGGAATTTATTATTTATTTTAGGATATTCATTATCCCAGGGCTGACAAGGAAAACCTGATTCACGTAGACAATTGTAGCTAATGATTTATTAACAAAGAACAAATGTCATCATGGACGTCTAAATGAAATAGTTATGATAATCGTTATTAATACTAAATAATAGAAATACCTATTTGAGATATAATATGATACAACGATACCATAAATAAAGTCTTAATGACGAACATCGTCCGATAATTGTGATCCTCTACATAAAACAAAACAAAAAAAAATAACAACAATACGATATATCTTATAATCGTCACACATAAAAAGATATCACGGAACATTACATTATTCGCCACCGAAATACGAACGAGCGCATCGAAGGGTGGAATTATTATGAGAATGTTACAGCACCAATGATCCTCATAGAACTATAATGTTATACGTAATTAATAATCATGGAATCCAATGAACCATCGTAGAGACCAAAATGGTTCGGTCGTTGAATATAATGATAATCGAACAATATGACTGCTACAAAGGATGTCGTGAAGATTTCAAATCCCTTGGCAGATATGTTTAATGAACTTAAATGGCACAACAACAATTATAATATCCATTATAGGTGCTGGAACACACTCGTATTGACCTCCACAGACCATCGCATGATCCCAACCATCGATACGAATTATTCAGAAATTATTGCAACGACGATATCGCTATCTTAACGCTATAGCCGGCGCCGGCGTGTACGATGGAATCAAACTTGGCCATCAAATAATTATATATCAGAAAGCAAACATTAATTTAAAGAAAATAACAACAAAGAAATTATTCAATTCTTATTCTAAATTTGTTTTCGGCCGCAAATATGTTTATTGGTGCACCAATTAATTAAAGATCGACCCAGACGAGTGTGATTGTTACTTTCATCATTGGACCGGATAATGTTTATCGACACAAAATTGCTGAGACGTTTTACGCACGCGACGGCGTCACTAAATTTGACGACGGCATTGCAATATTCATTTAGACCCGGAAAATGTCCACCGGCACACGATTTTGCCTACGTTCAGCGCACACGACGGCGATACAAATGACTTTTCCACAACGTGGAATATTTTTACGTTTTCATCAAGAGAGAAAAAGAAAAAATTCTCGAAACAGACAAATGCCCGAAGAGGGTTATCCCTTGACGAGAAAATGTTGATTGTAACACAATTGAAAATATGTTTGAAGCACACGATGCCGATTCAAATTGTATTTCCGTAACGCGGAATGTTTCTTCAATAAGGCTTTCGAAACACACGAATGTCGTAACAGGATTATTCCCCGACACGAAATTGTTCATTAACACACGATTTGTAAGATTGTCGAAGCACACGATGGCAATCCAAATTTTGTTTCCGAAACGCGGATTGTCTCTTCAATAAGGCTTTCGAAATGCAAGAATGTCATAATTGGATTATTTCCCGACACGAAATTGTTCATCAACACACGATTTTCAATATTGTCAAAGCACACGACAACGATCCGAACTTCGTTTCGACAACGCGGATTTTCTTCACGTTCATTTTTTTTTGTTATAACAAGGTTTCTCGTTGAAATCAATAAAGGTTTCTTTTCGAAATATACGAATGCACTCTTACGATTATTCGTTTTCACTCAGGCAATATTATTCGTTTCACCCGGCATGCATTCCCGGGCACGTGGTCGAAGTGAGGTTATGTCCCTCGAGGAATTTGCTCGCATGCTCGCGAGCGTCGTGTTTTCTTGTTTTCTTTTTTGATATTGATATGAGAGATTTCATATGTATGCATTCGCTCACCTCTATTGATTACCAACTTATCTTTGGTCTGATGAATGTCGAATCCGTGCCACGTAAATCCGGAAGAAGTCGTAATCGTCGCCTCGTGGTGTACGTGGTATTCGGGAAAACGAATTTTGTTGATATCTCGATGAAGAATATACTGTTCAACGGTTCAAGCGATGAATTTGCGTCACTGCGTTGATCTGTAGATCTGCTGATGCTGATGATGCAAAATCTTCTTTTGGATTCTTATCTAGAACGAAACGTGTGATATTAATTACGTGCGCTCTCGTGGCCGATGTTATCTGGCCGGATGGCCTTTCGTCACTCTGATTGCTCTTCCGGTCGTTGTCCAATCGATGTTTTTCGCAATCCGTGATTAAAAATCGTTCAGATGGGGTTTCTCGACGTGCGAGCGACCGATGCGCGCCAACCGACGGCCCCCTGAGGCTTGTCGGCCCCTCTCCTATGGAGATCCTCGTTGGCGATGGCTTCATTACTTGGTCGGGAGATGGCGCCTCGGTCCGTGCTCGCGAAGAACGTGGTTACAATATGAACATAAAAATAAAGAACAAACCCCTGCAAAGGCAGATGTTTCTGTTATGTAGTTTCAACCAGTAGACTAACAACCTAACTAATTTTGATAATAAGCTCTAATTAGTAGTAGATTAATGTAGTATTGTGTAAGGAGTAGTAGTGATGTTATTTACACTATGTAAACTTTTGTTGACTCATTGGGGAATTTCTATCAGGACTCACTTTATGACACTGCTCAATGTCCTGAATTGATCATTTTCAATTATTTATTGAAGCAGTTTAATTCATTTTTTTTTCTTCTTCAAATTTCAATCATGCAGACATATTGAGAACCGTTAAAGGTGTATACCCCACCCAGATTAAAATTTACTTGGTGTGTCAGCGAAAGGTTACCGCAAAATGAACGTTTATTGTAACGTGGGAGCACCTCACCGGTGGCTCAGCAATGGTTGATATCAGAATTTCTACGTTCAAGTCGAACCTCGGGAATTGCATCCCCGAGCTTCAATCTAACAAGGGGGGTGTTACATCCCGATCTCAATCCATTACGCAAACCGACCAGAATTTTAATACAAAAATATGTTGAGCTATTCGATTGCGCCACTCGCAAGAACGGGTCAAACTCTTCGTTACGCCAGTACGAGGCTCAGCGAATTCTTTGACTTATTCCAGTTTCGGCGAATGCAATCGAACGACGCAACTGCCCGACTTTCAAAATCATATCATATGAGTTGCTGAGCTACCGGTCAGCAATTATCGCAAGGAAACCAAAAACAAATCGATCCTCGCACCATCAAATCGGGTCAACCAAGTTGACTTGATGGATGATTCGAGATCGATAAATCAGTCTTCGAATAACTCTCTTTCGAGATCGTCCTCTTCAAGGAGCTCGAAAGACTACTTGGTTTCTTCGCGATAAGTTGACGCGTGTCTTCGACTCATATAGTCAAGCCTTCCCACCCGAGGGAAAGGGAAGTCATTGCGGTGAGCGCGGCTATAATTCTTACGCGACGTATCAGTAGATAAGAAGAACTCAATTTTTGTAAACATCGTAACCGCTCTGTGAAAAGCGTTACGATTGTTAATTATATTTAAGGACCAAGTTTCTGACAACAGTGAAATCGCTCTGTGAAAAGTGTTTCATCTGTTCTACGAAACAACAGTCAACCATCCAAACAAATCAATCCACAAGCAAATAAATCAACGAACAAACAACGCAACAAACGTAAGTTAAGAAGCATTTGTAAACACTAAAAACCATTGTAGCAAAATCGAATAAATTGAACAGTTGCGCCAAGCGCTTTAAATGGTAATCCCGATTTTTAATTATTTATAAAACGCCCTTCCCTCACAGAGCGTAGGGCTTAACAAATTGGTGGCAGCGGTGGATACAAATTGCTGTTTCAATTCATTTCGATTTTCCTATCATTCATCTTCAAAGTTATTCTCCTACCACTAACTTTTAGTTCTACCCTTATTCCATTTTTAATCTTCTATCCTTTATTTTTCATTCTTCATTACCTTTCATATTTCAAATATAGTTAAAGATAACCAATCTTTTCTCAACTGGAAAAAAAAAATAATAATAATAATAAAAATTATAAGAAAAGCTGAAACTGGCCAGTCAACCGTTTCTAATATAAAGCCTGAGTGTGTCAATTTCGACAACAATTGTAGAATGACTTTTCGACTTCAGATAAAATGTGTTTCATCAAATTGATGATTAAATTAACAACATAGTCTTGTTCAAGATAACATATTTGTGATATCGCAAATCAAACTGTCCTTATCACGACGAGTTTTCATGACGACCTTGCCGTACTAGAAATAATAGACAAAATTCCAAAGTACGACGGCAGAAATTATAGTTTTTCAGAATTTAGATCTAAAATAGAGGCGCTTCAGCAAAGTTTGCCCGCCGGAGCCGAACCATGGTTCATTGAGGGAATTCTTGGCCGTCTCCGGGGACGAGCTTGGGAGCTATTTGAGGAAACGTATTTTCGCTCTGTAAGATCTTTGTTAAAAAGCTTAAAAGAAGAGTTCGCACCTGGCTGCGATTACGAATATTTTCGTGAACGGCTTTACAAGGCTAATATGAGACATGACGAAAATGTATCAGATTACCATACGCGGCTGCGGCATTACATAAAATGCGCTGTCAGCGAAGTCGAGGAATCGGACGGTGCTCGCGAAGCAGCAGCCGTCCGACGACGACTCGAGGGTACTGCCTTGTATGTTTACATCGACGGTCTGCCGAAAACAATCGGGTCATACGTTGAGCGCCATGAACCCACGACCTTGCAGGCTGCCTGGGAACTCGCAAGCAAGGAAGAAAAACGCGACCGTGCTTGTTTCGGGCGTAGAGAAATTAGGTACTCGGAAGAAATAAAATCATACCGCGGTCCCTACGAGGATAGCTCCTCAAACGATAATTGTCAATCCCCTTCGCGCAATAGAGGTTCTTCATCGCGTTATCATGTTTATGATGTCGGCGGAAACCGATCTTTGTGTAGGTCATGTCACGAGTGCGCGTGCACTTCTCAACCAGGCGCGTCAGAAATTAGAAGCCAAAGTAGTAGTGACTCGCGCGAACGAAATTTTTCATCCATCACCGACAGGCGGACGCCGGATTTCAATTCCTTACTATCGGGACACCCTTCTGCAAGAAAAACCAATCATGAAAGGGCTTCTGAGCGAATTTTTAGGTGGCCCATGGCAGTCATTGAGGAGGAGGAGTCAGACTTATGCGTTGAAAAACCACAGCTAATTGCTGACTCCCTAGTAGTTGTAGATATGATCGAGACCAACGCCCTCCGCGATGACGTAATAATCGATAAAGACGATCGCGTATCAATTCATAAAATTTCGGAAAAGCCTTCGGTAGCCCCTCCGGCTGTTGGAACTGCAATAGTGGAGCTGTCTTCCCATCCTCTAATCCCATTGACCGGTGTGGCAATTTTTGGCAAAGATTTTCTGGTCCAAGAAAAAGCCCAGAATTCACACGATCACGAAGAACTTTTGATCGCCAGCCGACTTACGCGAACTAGTCCGTGTGAGCGTGAGGAGGAATGTGCTGCGGTAGCAAAATACACCGTCAGCACCGTGGTAGCAACGACCGAACAGACACCTGCGGCCACGCGAGTTTTGCGCGATGTAGTCCAGACAGGTGTTGTAACGAACCCCGCTCGTCCTCACCAGCCAGTGCATATACAATTGGCAAATTCGGACTTCAACGAGAAATATTTTTCGCAATTCGTTACGGAAACGCACGTCAGCAAAGCGGCGGTCGCGAAACATCAAAACTGCTGCAGCGTCAAGTCTGGAAACATCACGATACAAGATGCTAAAGAAAAAACGTCTCCTCAGCAGCTCATTTCTTCCCATTCTGCCGATCCTATCGAAGAAATTTGCGAACCAATTCCTATCAACAAAACATCGATCACTGGAAGAGATTGTGTCTCAAAGGTATTCGCGGTGCAAAGCAAAGAACACTCCGGTACTGAAAAATCGGAGCACGTGCGCTCGCTAGTCGCTACGTGGCCCGACCTCATCGAATCACCAAGTGATAAGCTGAGTCGCTCAAACTTGATGCGATTCGCATTACCAACTGTCAGAGACTCGGCTTGCGACAATCGTCGGTATCGGTATTCTCCCGTGCGTCCGTTGCCAAAACCGCCGTGGAGGACACATTTTTCGGGACCACCGCAACACCTGTGTTCGTCTGAATATCGCTCAAAGAAACTACCTCCGCTGCGGAAATACCATGCGGCTCAACTACTTCGGAATTGCTGTCGGAATAACGATGCTCATCCTCCGGATTCAACATATCTTTGCAAATCATGAAATATACCAACATAGTCCATAGCCCAAGCACCACAGTACATCCTTCACTAGCGAGCTTTTCCAACAGTCGGTAGACAGAAATAATAATAAATGAAATAAATATTTAAGAGAAGAAAAGAGATTCAAAAGATCAAATCCAAATTTAAAAAATATATATATATATAATCAATACCTACATGGAAACATCAAAATTAATGATAAATATTAAAAAAAAAAAATTGAGTGTGTGGGAATCACACACGATGGAAGTGAATACTTGTATGCATTTCGCTGGCGCGGTAAATTATTTCTGCCGATGATTCCAGAGAGAAAGAGAAAGAGAGAGAGAAGGGGAGGAGAGGAAGAGTTAGTGATCGAATTATGAATTGACAAGGAAGTCGAAAGTAGCCTGCACGTTGATATTTGTGTTTTCAAAAATGTTTCTTATTTATTAACGGGGGGGGGCGGGGCATAAGGGCTGGAGGGTAGACATGTTTTTTTATAAATATGGATAGAGCAAATTTACCCAAACCTTTTGAACATTATCAAGTATTATTTCGATAACATCCTGTAATCTTTTAATAAGAAAATATCGACAAACAAGCCGGTGACGAAGCTTTTCCAAAAACGTCTTTGGAAAAAAAACGATTTGCAGTGTTGACTATATCTCAGCTGAAAATTATCTAAAATCGAAGACCATTTAAATGTAGTCAAAATATCATGAAATCCTCCCCCCTACGTTCTCTGATTATTATTTTTTAATTTTTAAATTGTTGGTGGTCATTGAAAGTGAGAACTGCTATTTTTCATGAAAAATGACCACGAAATTTTCACTTTAAATGACCACCGAAAATTTAAGAATAAAAAAAAAATCAGAGACCGTAAAGGGGAGGATTTGATGATACTTCGACTAAATTTAGATGATCGTTGATTTGAGATAATTTTCAGCTGAGATATAGTTATTACCGCAAATAGTTTTTATCCAAAGACATTGTTGGAAAAGCTTTGTCACCGGCTTGTTCTTCGATATTTTCGCATAAAACAATCACAGAATGTTATCGAAATGATACTTAATGATGGGTAAAAGGTTTGAATGAATTATCTCTATTTATTTATTTATGAAAAAAATCGCAGAAGTGTTTTTTCTTTCGCTCCAGCCCCTACCCGCCATTTGAGAGGATCCCAAACGTTTCGCGTCCGCAACAAGTGCGAGAGAGATAGCGCCATGGGCGCTCGCGGCGGAGCGAGAGAGAAGGTGGCCCAAACGTTGGGGATCCTCTTAAGATCCACGTTCTCTCTCGCTCCGCCGCGAGCGCCCATGGCGCTAACTCTCTCGCACGAGGTCTGTCCGTACTATCACACGTATACTCCAGGTATACTGCCGATGACGAGGCACGCGATCCTGCCCCCTCTCTGCATTGACTCGCTCGCTCTCACTCGCATACCCACAGCTCACGCATCATTCTCGCCCCCTCTCTCTCTTCTTTCATTCCTTCATTCTCTTGTCCCGTCCTACAACGCGCCGGCTGGCGAGCCGATCCTGTGTCGTTTAAGAAGTATTCACTTCAAAAAAAAAAAAAAAAAATTTTGAAATAAAAACGGAACATATTTATCATCACCCCAATATAACGGTCATTCGGAGGGCGTTCGCGACGGATGTGTCAAGACGATTGCTCTCTTCCCCAGGACTGGTATGGGTTGCTGCCATTCGCAAAAATCAAATCTAATACATCGAATGTTCACAACAATATCGCGTTCCATTTCCACCTGTCGAAAGAGTTGAAAAATTCCGTCAAAGTAATTAACCTTGTAATAATTGTAGACGAAGTCCATCGTGTCGTGACGAAGAGCCTCATTGCGAAAAGGCAACGGTCCACGAAGCAAACCCGACAAAATGTATGGCCCCTGCGAGGTAGTGGGAATCACCGCGAGCAAACCATCAACAATCATTACGGCAACCTGATGGAAATAGGCATTTCAGATTTTAACGAATTTTATTATAAAACGTAAAATATTTGTCACATTTTTGGAAAAATTATCACAATAATTTGTAGAATTTTCTCTGAATTTATTATGTTATATTAAACATAAGTTTTTATCACTATATGTTTTTTTTTCCGTCAGTTGGAACACCATTTCATATGATGGCATAATTAGTCACGAACAAAAATTATATGACATATTTTATCATAATTTGCCGGCGTGATTCTGAAATAACTCGTGTATTCCGTCATTTTTGGTAATTGTCTGTAATTATTTGACGATTTCTGTTGGACCCTGAAATGTTGGTTTCCATCAGGGCAGGCTCAAAAGAAACCATCTTAGAAAAATATACTCGGCCAACTAGTGATCCTCGCGGCGAGCATTTTTTCTGTTTCAGAGCCACGGCTTTGGAGTGCGTGCGCCCGTAAAGATCTTCCTGGACTCGGTTACGAATGGCTATTCTCGCTGGAAACCCGAAGCGTGCTGATGCAGTCCGTGAGGACACCGCAGCAACCGTTGCCGGCCAGACCACCCGAATTATCTATCCAACTTCAGGGCCGACAGAGTACTCTACGCGCATTGTATTTTCACCATTCAGCACGGTATCATCAATTCGCGTCCAGCTGATGAGCCGCCTTCATCAATAACCGAGGATGACGTTATAACCGAGTTTCACAACTACGCTTATTACCAACGCCCACTCATAAATGGCCGTCACAGCTACGAAAAACAATTTTTCTTTTAACCCAATAATGAGTAAATTAAAAAAAAAAAAAACAACAAATTATTATTATTATTAATAATATATATATATATATATATATATTTTTTTTTTCCCGAACACTATATTAATCAATGTTGTTCCTTTTTTTCATTCAAGCAAAAATATAACGTTAAGAAGTAAATGCGAGGGCAGAATTAAGCAATATAAATTCTTTCGAGTATTGTCCTTGCTTCCATGTTCAAATTATCATTCTCCTGGGTACTATAATGAGCGAATATAGCTTCTTCTGAAACCTCTGGTTAATTTATAGATCACATATTTTCTGTATTATCAAGGCAACTGGAAATGTATGTTAACAGTTTTTCCTTTAATTTTTCTTTCTTTCCTGGTATGCATTCTTGCATGCGTCTTCAAAAAAAAAATGAAAAATGCCTATCAAAGTGATATTGTCTATTATTTTTACAGGCCCGTTCGAAGTTATTCACAATAAAACTTATAGTCACTGCACCTGCCAAATATAAAAAAGGGGTTTTGAGAACAGACAAGTCTCGTTATATTCAATAATTCGTAAAATCACCCAGATATTGTATTAATAGAATTTTCAATTTCGGCATAATCAGTACGAAAACCTATAGTAATAATAATCATACTAATATAAATATATTGAAACTATTTGAAACTACTAGAGTTTTAAGGGAGTGAAATAATTTTTCACTATCGATAAAGTTGGAATTTATTATTTATTTTAGGATATTCATTATCCCAGGGCTGACAAGGAAAACCTGATTCACGTAGACAATTGTAGCTAATGATTTATTAACAAAGAACAAATGTCATCATGGACGTCTAAATGAAATAGTTATGATAATCGTTATTAATACTAAATAATAGAAATACCTATTTGAGATATAATATGATACAACGATACCATAAATAAAGTCTTAATGACGAACATCGTCCGATAATTGTGATCCTCTACATAAAACAAAACAAAAAAAATAACAACAATACGATATATCTTATAATCGTCACACATAAAAAGATATCACGGAACATTACATTATTCGCCACCGAAATACGAACGAGCGCATCGAAGGGTGGAATTATTATGAGAATGTTACAGCACCAATGATCCTCATAGAACTATAATGTTATACGTAATTAATAATCATGGAATCCAATGAACCATCGTAGAGACCAAAATGGTTCGGTCGTTGAATATAATGATAATCGAACAATATGACTGCTACAAAGGATGTCGTGAAGATTTCAAATCCCTTGGCAGATATGTTTAATGAACTTAAATGGCACAACAACAATTATAATATCCATTATAGGTGCTGGAACACACTCGTATTGACCTCCACAGACCATCGCATGATCCCAACCATCGATACGAATTATTCAGAAATTATTGCAACGACGATATCGCTATCTTAACGCTATAGCCGGCGCCGGCGTGTACGATGGAATCAAACTTGGCCATCAAATAATTATATATCAGAAAGCAAACATTAATTTAAAGAAAATAACAACAAAGAAATTATTCAATTCTTATTCTAAATTTGTTTTCGGCCGCAAATATGTTTATTGGTGCACCAATTAATTAAAGATCGACCCAGACGAGTGTGATTGTTACTTTCATCATTGGACCGGATAATGTTTATCGACACAAAATTGCTGAGACGTTTTACGCACGCGACGGCGTCACTAAATTTGACGACGGCATTGCAATATTCATTTAGACCCGGAAAATGTCCACCGGCACACGATTTTGCCTACGTTCAGCGCACACGACGGCGATACAAATGACTTTTCCACAACGTGGAATATTTTTACGTTTTCATCAAGAGAGAAAAAGAAAAAATTCTCGAAACAGACAAATGCCCGAAGAGGGTTATCCCTTGACGAGAAAATGTTGATTGTAACACAATTGAAAATATGTTTGAAGCACACGATGCCGATTCAAATTGTATTTCCGTAACGCGGAATGTTTCTTCAATAAGGCTTTCGAAACACACGAATGTCGTAACAGGATTATTCCCCGACACGAAATTGTTCATTAACACACGATTTGTAAGATTGTCGAAGCACACGATGGCAATCCAAATTTTGTTTCCGAAACGCGGATTGTCTCTTCAATAAGGCTTTCGAAATGCAAGAATGTCATAATTGGATTATTTCCCGACACGAAATTGTTCATCAACACACGATTTTCAATATTGTCAAAGCACACGACAACGATCCGAACTTCGTTTCGACAACGCGGATTTTCTTCACGTTCATTTTTTTTTTGTTATAACAAGGTTTCTCGTTGAAATCAATAAAGGTTTCTTTTCGAAATATACGAATGCACTCTTACGATTATTCGTTTTCACTCAGGCAATATTATTCGTTTCACCCGGCATGCATTCCCGGGCACGTGGTCGAAGTGAGGTTATGTCCCTCGAGGAATTTGCTCGCATGCTCGCGAGCGTCGTGTTTTCTTGTTTTCTTTTTTGATATTGATATGAGAGATTTCATATGTATGCATTCGCTCACCTCTATTGATTACCAACTTATCTTTGGTCTGATGAATGTCGAATCCGTGCCACGTAAATCCGGAAGAAGTCGTAATCGTCGCCTCGTGGTGTACGTGGTATTCGGGAAAACGAATTTTGTTGATATCTCGATGAAGAATATACTGTTCAACGGTTCAAGCGATGAATTTGCGTCACTGCGTTGATCTGTAGATCTGCTGATGCTGATGATGCAAAATCTTCTTTTGGATTCTTATCTAGAACGAAACGTGTGATATTAATTACGTGCGCTCTCGTGGCCGATGTTATCTGGCCGGATGGCCTTTCGTCACTCTGATTGCTCTTCCGGTCGTTGTCCAATCGATGTTTTTCGCAATCCGTGATTAAAAATCGTTCAGATGGGGTTTCTCGACGTGCGAGCGACCGATGCGCGCCAACCGACGGCCCCCTGAGGCTTGTCGGCCCCTCTCCTATGGAGATCCTCGTTGGCGATGGCTTCATTACTTGGTCGGGAGATGGCGCCTCGGTCCGTGCTCGCGAAGAACGTGGTTACAATATGAACATAAAAATAAAGAACAAACCCCTGCAAAGGCAGATGTTTCTGTTATGTAGTTTCAACCAGTAGACTAACAACCTAACTAATTTTGATAATAAGCTCTAATTAGTAGTAGATTAATGTAGTATTGTGTAAGGAGTAGTAGTGATGTTATTTACACTATGTAAACTTTTGTTGACTCATTGGGGAATTTCTATCAGGACTCACTTTATGACACTGCTCAATGTCCTGAATTGATCATTTTCAATTATTTATTGAAGCAGTTTAATTCATTTTTTTTTCTTCTTCAAATTTCAATCATGCAGACATATTGAGAACCGTTAAAGGTGTATACCCCACCCAGATTAAAATTTACTTGGTGTGTCAGCGAAAGGTTACCGCAAAATGAACGTTTATTGTAACGTGGGAGCACCTCACCGGTGGCTCAGCAATGGTTGATATCAGAATTTCTACGTTCAAGTCGAACCTCGGGAATTGCATCCCCGAGCTTCAATCTAACAAGGGGGGTGTTACATCCCGATCTCAATCCATTACGCAAACCGACCAGAATTTTAATACAAAAATATGTTGAGCTATTCGATTGCGCCACTCGCAAGAACGGGTCAAACTCTTCGTTACGCCAGTACGAGGCTCAGCGAATTCTTTGACTTATTCCAGTTTCGGCGAATGCAATCGAACGACGCAACTGCCCGACTTTCAAAATCATATCATATGAGTTGCTGAGCTACCGGTCAGCAATTATCGCAAGGAAACCAAAAACAAATCGATCCTCGCACCATCAAATCGGGTCAACCAAGTTGACTTGATGGATGATTCGAGATCGATAAATCAGTCTTCGAATAACTCTCTTTCGAGATCGTCCTCTTCAAGGAGCTCGAAAGACTACTTGGTTTCTTCGCGATAAGTTAACGAGTGTCTTCGACTCATATAGTCAAGCCTTCCCACCCGAGGGAAAGGGAAGTCATTGCGGTGAGCGCGGCTATAATTCTTACGCGACGTATCAGTAGATAAGAAGAACTCAATTTTTGTAAACATCGTAACCGCTCTGTGAAAAGCGTTACGATTGTTAATTATATTTAAGGACTAAGTTTCTGACAACAGTGAAATCGCTCTGTGAAAAGTGTTTCATCTGTTCTACGAAACAACCGTCAACCATCCAAACCAATACCTACCAACAATTAAATCAGCGAACAAACAACGCAACAAACGTAAGTTAAGAAGCATTTGTAAACACTAAAAACCATTGTAGCAAAATCGAATAAATTGAACAGTTGCGCCAAGCGCTTTAAATGGTAATCCCGATTTTTAATTATTTATAAAACGCCCTTCCCTCACAGAGCGTAGGGCTTAACAACGGAATGAACGCATTTCAACCGTTTCGAGCAAGAAAGTCACGGAAATTTGGCTGCAATAGCGAATCATTGGTGTTTTGAACGGAAACTTCGACGAACTCACGATACCCTCGAATCTTGTCGAAATCGACGTTACGGGCGAACGGTTCGTTCGAAATGCTCGATTTTGCAAAAATCACACATAGTTGGATGAAACTAAGGTTTTTCACACGTTTCCAACCAGAAACAACCATTTTTGTAGCTGGGAAAGAAGATTCGACGAATTTGGTCGAAATCGATGTTGCGAACGACCAAACCGTTTGCGATCGGTCGAAATGCATGAAATTCCTTCATTCGCACGGAATGAACGCATTTCAACCGTTTCGAGCAAGAAAGTCACGGAAGTTTGGCTGCAATAGCGAATCATTGGTGTTTTGAACGGAAACTTCGACGAACTTACGATACCCTCGAATCTTGTCGAAATCGACGTTACGGGCGAACGGTTTGTTCGAAATGCTCGATTTTGCAAAAATCACACATAGTTGGATGAAACTAAGGTTTTTCACACGTTTCCAACCAGAAACAACCATTTTTGTAGCTTGGAACGAAGATTCGACGAATTTGGTCGAAATCGATGTTGCGAGCGACCAAACCGTTCGCGATCGGTCGAAATGCATGAAATTCCTTCATTTGCACGGAATGAACGCATTTTAACCGTTTCGAGCAAGAAAGTCACGGAAGTTTGGCTGCAATAGCGAATCATTGGTGTTTTGAACGGAAACTTCGACGAACTCACGATACCCTCGAATCTTGTCGAAATCGACGTTACGGGCGAACGGTTCGTTCGAAATGCTCGATATTGGAAAAATCACACATAGTTGGATGAAACTAAGGTTTTTCACACGTTTCCAACCCGAAACAACCATTTTTGTAGCTGGGAACGAAGATTCGACGAATTTGGTCGGAATCGATGTTGCGAGCGACCAAACCGTTCGCGATCGGTCGAAATGCATGAAATTCCTTCATTTGCACGGAATGAACGCATTTCAACCGTTTCAAGCAAGAAAGTCACGGAAGTTTGGCTGCAATAGCGAATCATTGGTGTTTTGAACGGAAACTTCGACGAACTTACGATACCCTCGAATCTTGTCGAAATCGACGTTACGGGCGAACGGTTTGTTCGAAATGCTCGATTTTGCAAAAATCACACATAGTTGGATGAAACTAAGGTTTTTCACACGTTTCCAACCAGAAACAACCATTTTTGTAGCTTGGAACGAAGATTCGACGAATTTGGTCGAAATCGATGTTGCGAGCGACCAAACCGTTCGCGATCGGTCGAAATGCATGAAATTCCTTCATTTGCACGGAATGAACGCATTTCAACCGTTTCGAGCAAGAAAGTCACGGAAGTTTGGCTGCAATAGCGAATTATTGGTGTTTTGAACGGAAACTTCGACGAACTCACGATACCCTCGAATCTTGTCGAAATCGACGTTACGGGCGAACGGTTCGTTCGAAATGCTCGATATTGGAAAAATCACAAATAGTTGGATGAAACTAAGGTTTTTCACACGTTTCCAACCAGAAACAACCATTTTTGTAGCTGGGAACGAAGATTCGACGAATTTGGTCGGAATCGATGTTGCGAGCGACCAAACCGTTCGCGATCGGTCGAAATGCATGAAATTCCTTCATTTGCACGGAATGAACGCATTTCAACCGTTTCGAGCAAGAAAGTCACGGAAGTTTGGCTGCAATAGCGAATCATTGGTGTTTTGAACGGAAACTTCGACGAACTCACGATACCCTCGAATCTTGTCGAAATCGACGTTACGGGCGAACGGTTCGTTCGAAATGCTCGATTTTGCAAAAATCACACATAGTTGGATGAAACTAAGGTTTTTCACACGTTTCCAACCAGAAACAACCATTTTTGTAGCTGGGAACGAAGATTCGACGAATTTGGTCGAAATCGATGTTGCGAGCGACCAAACCGTTCGCGATCGGTCGAAATGCATGAAATTCCTTCATTTGCACGGAATGAACGCATTTCAACCGTTTCGAGCAAGAAAGTCACGGAAGTTTGGCTGCAATAGCGAATCATTAGTGTTTTGAACGGAAACATCGACGAACTCACGATACCCTCGAATCTTGTCGAAATCGACGTTACGGGCGAACGGTTCGTTCGAAATGCTCGATTTTGCAAAAATCACACATAGTTGGATGAAACTAAGGTTTTCCACACGTTTCCAACCAGAAACAACCATTTTTGTAGCTGGGAACGAAGATTCGACGAATTTGGTCGAAATCGATGTTGCGAACGACCAAACCGTTTGCGATCGGTCGAAATGCATGAAATTCCTTCATTTGCACGGAATGAACGCATTTCAACCGTTTCGAGCAAGAAAGTCACGGAAGTTTGGCTGCAATAGCGAATCATTGGTGTTTTGAACGGAAACTTCGACGAACTTACGATACCCTCGAATCTTGTCGAAATCGACGTTACGGGCGAACGGTTTGTTCGAAATGCTCGATTTTGCAAAAATCACACATCGTTGGATGAAACTAGGGTTTTTCACACGTTTCCAACCAGAAACAACCATTTTTGTAGCTTGGAACGAAGATTCGACGAATTTGGTCGAAATCGATGTTGCGAACGACCAAACCGTTTGCGATCGGTCGAAATGCATGAAATTCCTTCATTTGCACGGAATGAACGCGATTCAACCGTTTCGAGCAAGAAAGTCACGGATGTTTGGCTGCAATAGCGAATCATTGGTGTTTCGAACGGAAACTTCGACGAACTCACGATACCCTCGAATCTTGTCGAAATCGACGTTACGGGCGAACGGTTTGTTCGAAATGCTCGATTTTGCAAAAATCACACATAGTTGGATGAAACTAAGGTTTTTCACACGTTTCCAACCAGAAACAACCATTTTTGTAGCTGGGAACGAAGATTCGACGAATTTGGTCGAAATCGATGTTGCGAGCGACCAAACCGTTCGCGATCGGTCGAAATGCATGAAATTCCTCCATTTGCACGGAATGAACGCATTTCAACCGTTTCGAGCAAGAAAGTCACGGAAGTTTGGCTGCAATAGCGAATCATTGGTGTTTTGAACGGAAACTTCGACGAACTCACGATACCCTCGAATCTTGTCGAAATCGACGTTACGGGCGAACGGTTTGTTCGAAATGCTCGATTTTGCAAAAATCACACATAGTTGGATGATACTAAGGTTTTTCACACGTTTCCAACCAGAAACAACCATTTGTGTAGCTGGGAACGAAGATTCGACAAATTTGGTCGAAATCGATGTTGCGAGCGACCAAACCGTTCGCGATCGGTCGAAATGCATGAAATTCCTTCATTTGCACAGAATGAACGCATTTCAACCGTTTCGAGCAAGAAAGTCACCGAAGTTTGGCTGCAATAGCGAATCATTGCCGTTTTGAACGGAAACTTCGACGAACTCACGATACCCTCGAATCTTGTCGAAATCGACGTTACGGGCGAACGGTTTGTTCGAAATGCTCGATTTTGCAAAAATCACACATAGTTGGATGAAACTAAGGTTTTTCACACGTTTCCAACCAGAAACAACCATTTTTGTAGCTGGGAACGAAGATTCGACGAATTTGGTCGAAATCGATGTTGCGAGCGACCAAACCGTTCGCGATTTGTCGAAATGCATGAAATTCCTTCATTTGCACGGAATGAACGCATTTCAACCGTTTCGAGCAAGAAAGTCACGGAAGTTTGGCTGCAATAGCGAATCATTAGTGTTTTGAACGGAAACTTCGACGAACTCACGATACCCTCGAATCTTGTCGAAATCGACGTTACGGGCGAACGGTTTGTTCGAAATGCTCGATTTTGCAAAAATCACACATAGTTGGATGAAACTAAGGTTTTTCACACGTTTCCAACCAGAAACAACTATTTTTGTAGCTGGGAACGAAGATTCGACGAATTTGGTCGAAATCGATGTTGCGAACGACCAAACCGTTTGCGATCGGTCGAAATGCATGAAATTCCTTCATTTGCACGGAATGAACGCATTTCAACCGTTTCGAGCAAGAAAGTCACGGAAGTTTGGCTGCAATAGCGAATCATTAGTGTTTTGAACGGAAACTTCGACGAACTCACGATACCGTCGAATCTTGTCGAAATCGACGTTACGGGCGAACGGTTTGTTCGAAATGCTCGATTTTGCAAAAATCACACATAGTTCGATGGAACTAAGGTTTTTCACACGTTTCCAACCAGAAACAACCATTTTTGTAGCTGGGAACGAAGATTCGACGAATTTGGTCGAAATCGATGTTGCGAACGACCAAACCGTTTGCGATCGGTCGAAATGCATGAAATTCCTTCATTTGCACGAAATGAACGCATTTCAACCGTTTCGACCAAGAAAGTCACGGAAGTTTGGCTGCAATAGCGAATCATTGGTGTTTTGAACGGAAACTTCGACGAACTCACTGTTGTGCTCCGAAAATTCAAAATTGTTAAACTAAATCAATTATAACCTATCGTCATAATTAATCATACTTTACTTGGGAAATATTATTGGGAAATATTATTGGGAAATATTATTGGGAAATATTATTGGGAAATATTATTTTGAAACATTATTTCGAACGGAATTCCGCGCGAACTTATTTCAACACTTCGGAATTCCGCGCAAAATCATTTCGACACTTTCTTTCGACAGAAAGCTGACGTTAAATCGCGCAATGACCCGAAGGTCATTGCACCAATCTAACCACGCAATCTCGAGTGCACACGGGCCGCGAGTGACCATCAAAATTGCATTTTCGAAGTGCACACGCGCCGCGAGTGACCGTCAAAATTGCTGACACAAAATCACGCGACCGTTGAACGACGATCGCGACGATCGATCCGAAGCATCGATTGTCAGTCTGAACTGAAACACCAAATCGAAAAGATCTCCTCCAAAAGACTCTCGCGACGCGATCCGCTGGACTTGTATTTCTTACATGTATCACGACTCGCGACACGACGTGAGGAGATAACCCGACGCGCGCCGACTAATAGATAACTCGCGCCACGCGACGGGCGAATACGATTCCCTAAGATAAAGTTTATTATTAACGTGACATCGCTACACCTGTAAAGCGATATCACGAGCTTGTACAATCAAAAGAACAGTTCATTCTCACCATCGTAAAATAAATTCAAAACCCATTGTTAATTTATTGAGTTAAACTCTTAATTCGGTAAACGATCCCTACAAAAACATATATCCCCTCCAACCCGCATCCTTTCTGAGACGCGTGTTAATTTCGGGGACATAACATTGGTGGCAGCGGTGGGATCTGCCGAAATAAATTCAGTGCGGTAACGAATTTAAACACCCAGAGCCAAAAGTAACAAAAAATCCCGACACGCAGTCGTCGCGATTACTTTGGCCTGGCTACGCGGTGCTGCACAAGTAGCAACGTCAGCACGCGCGCGAAAAAACCCCAGAGTTACGAGAATTCCTGACACGCAGACGTCACGAAATTAACCTGGGTACGCAGTGCCGTTTTAAGTGAAAAAACAGTGCCTGTGTGAAAGCAAACCCAGAGCTCGATTCGACACGCAGTCGTCGAAATCCAGCCTGGTCCTCCCACGACCACAAGGACATCGCGAGGAGGCGAGGAGCAGCCCATCAGCCACTCCAGAGGGTCAAGGACAAGGACGAGGACTGAGGGAAGGACCTGCTCGGAAGGACATCATGCCAACAAGGATCATCTACCTGTAAGTGGCAGTTATATTGTACCTTACTACCAAAGCCAAGAAATCGAGTCGAGAAAAAATTTATATTATTGAGTAGTTCGCGCCGGGGGTAAACAAAATATTGCGCAACCAAAGATAATTAAATAGATCGAACCCGAGAGGTCGCGGACCGTCGCGGAAAAAATTTTAACAATAATTAACCCGCGTCCGCGAGAAATAAAAAAAAAAAATTTTTAATTTTTCAATAAATATTTCAAATCGACCGATCGATCGTGGAATTTTGAAAAAAAATTTTTTGTACGAAAAATGTCGAACGACCCCCGTCGAAGCACGCGCAGGGCGCACTCAACTGAATCCCCCTTGCCGGGGGAGGAGGTTAACGCCCTGGCCATGCTCGATGCCGCCATCGGCGACATCGCATTCCGTACGAACGAGGCTTTGAATCAGGTGTCACCGGACGGAGCGATGCTCCCCGGCCAACGGGCCGCGTTGTCAAATAACCTACGACAACTCGGTGGCACAACCGAGCGCGGAACGTCGCGCGCGGAAACGATCGAATCCGATTTCGATCTCCCTCGATTAAGTCGGAATTCGCGTCGATCAGTAACGGAGGACATGATCGACGAAGAAATTCGTAGTCTCCGAAACGGAGCAAATTATAGTCGGACAAGCTATGCTCTAGCTCGACCCAGTCAGCCGCGAAATCTCGGAGCAATCCCGCGGGGGATATCGAGAAATAATCGCAACGCGAACCCCACGGTACGATACGATCTAGAGGACGTCGAAATACCTCAACGTGATTCGGACGATCAAGACACCGTCCACCGCGATTCGCCCGACGACGACGCACGTCGCCGGGATTTTGAGTACAATGAATCGCGGCGACGCAGGTTAGAGAATAACGAATCACGCCGGCGTGACGTAGATAATGACGCTTCACGTCGATACGATGATATAGATGATCCGCGCCAACGCGATTTAAATCGCAATGTCACTCAGAGACGAGATAACTCGCCACGATGGCACGTGCTAGATAGTACCGGTCCCGACCGTCGCGGAGACGATCGTTCGCGCTTGCAATCGACGACTCATGACACGACGGTGCGTCGAGACATGGCCGAAACGCTCCGTGATGTAAACAGCGACCCGTACGAATTAATTCGGATTTTGCAAGCCCAAAACCGCGAATTACAAGAACGAATGGACCAGCTCGAATTACAACGAGCGAACCAGGATCTCCGGGAAGACACCAGACGCCGGACAATCGATCTGAACACGGCACTCAAGCATGTTCGATCATTTTCCGGAGGTGGTCCCGACCGATTGGACGAGTTTTTACGCTCGTGCGAAACTGTGTTCCGCCGGGTCGCGTACGAGGACCACGAAGTATTGCTAGAATTAATTATATCTAGCAATATCACTGGTCGACCGGCCCAGGAAATAAAGCATAAAAACATCCAAACGCTCGGCGTGCTCAAGGCCGAGCTACAGGCCCTGTACGGGGTGAGAAAATCTCTGGCGGCCTTACAGATGGAATTTAGTTCCCTCCGACAAAATAACGGAGAAAGCGTAGCTTCCTATGCAGCTCGAGCCGAAACAATTACGGTCGAACTGATAGGAAAATTGCGCGAACGCGTCTCCACGCCGGGCGAAGCACGAACCATCGAAGATTCGACTAGAAGCAGTGCTCAGGCGAATTTCGAAAACGGTTTGCGTGGAGACGTGCAGCTACTCGTGCGAGCTCGGAATTATGCAACGCTGCACGAGTGCGTGAATGGAGCCCTGGAAATCAGCAATATGATTCAACAGAGGGGCTCCGGGGGAACCTCGACGGTCCCCCAACGGAGGAGCGGTGTCTCGCGACCGAGTCACGACGGTGGCTCGCGACCGAGTCACGACGGTCGAGGCTGTTTCCACTGCGGCAACTCCTCACACGTTTCCAGAAATTGTCCGCGACGATCGGGACGGGCAAGTCTCCCCGCTCCCGATCACAATCGGACGGTCCACAATGTGGAAATCGTGTGCAGTTATTGTCATATGAAAGGACACTTGTGGAAGGATTGCAGGTCGAGACTCGCAAAAGAACGAGATTCGAAGAATCAATCCTCCCGCAAGCCCTCACCACGTCCCGAGAGAAACGAGCGGACGAATAAGCCGAATAAAAAAACCGGCCAGTCGCACAGATCGGAACAGGATGGCCCCCCGAAAAAAATTTTGGGAGCCATAACAATTAGCGCTCTGTCGGCCGTCTCGAACAAACCGAACGAAAACGCGACGTCGACCGGAAACCAACGTACGTTACGATTGTTGAACTTGTCGTTCGTGACGAAAGCAAACCTAGATGACGGCCTGGAAAATCGTATGGAGAATCAAATGGAAATCGATCGAGAAATCCAACAGGCGCCGCCGCCGGGCAACCGACGCATGTTGCGATTCCTCAATGGATCGCCACATGCGTCATTGGTCGGCGAAAACGATACAAGATTACCGCGTGCTGGCAATGAACAATTGCAAAGTGCACCGGCGCTGGCTGATGAGTGCACGCTGCGAATACTAAATGTTTCGCTTCCTTCTGCGTCAGTGGCCAGCGATTTTGATATCGAATCACCGAGCTCCACCGACGGGATAATAACCCTGAAAGCGGACACCGGAGCTCAATGTTGCGTGATTAAACGCGGCTGTTTGCAGTTGGAAACAATCATCGAGGACACGGACGTGACACTTAAGGGCATATCGGGAATGACGTTTCGACCGATCTGCAAAGCGGAAGTGCTCATCGACGTTCCAGCCGTCACCGTAAAACATTGGTTTTACGTGGTGGAAGACGAAGTACCGCTCGAAGTAAACGGATTACTCGGCATGGACTTCATAAAAAAGCATAAAGCCGATATCTTCGGCGGCGAGAAAATAAAAATATACGGTCACGAGATGCCCCTCATCGACGGAACCGAAAAAATTACTTTGCCTCCACGAAGCGAAACAATCGTTCGTGGAAAGACAAAAAGTAAAACAATCGGTCTCGTCGAAAAAATAGAAATCAACAAAGATGTTTTTATGGGGGCATGCGTCACCCCGCCGAGAGGTAGCACGTGCGCGGTCAGCTTGGTAAACATCAGCGAACGCACGTGCTCGCTACTACGACCAACCGTAGTACTCGAGCCGCTGAGAGATAACGCGGCCGCGGCCTTGAGCGTAAATGCGGTGCGCGCGGGGCGCGGGGCCGAGCGCCTTGAGAGATTACGAGGCGAACTCGATCTCTCACACCTCAACGCCGAAGAAGTATTGTCTCTCGACGGAATTATTTCCGAATTCGAAGACATATTTCACCTCCCCGGGGACACATTGCCGTGCACTAACATGGTCGAACACCATATCCTCCTTAAGGAGGGTACGTTACCCACGAAGGTGCACCCTTACCGTCTGCCGGAAGCCCACAAAAAGGAGGTTGAAAAGCAGACGGAAGAAATGTTGTCCGAGGGAATAATACGACCGAGTAAAAGCCAGTGGAATGCTCCGCTGCTCGTCGTAGCAAAGAAACCGGACGCGAACGGCGTGCGACGCATGCGAGTCGTAGTGGATTTTCGGAAATTAAATGAAGCCACGATCGGTGACTCGTATCCGTTGCCCAATATCACGGAAATTTTGGATTAATTGGGGAAAGCTCGATATTTTTCCACTCTCGACCTCGCCTCTGGTTTTCACCAAATACCAATGGCGATGGCTGACAGGGAAAAAACGGCTTTCTCAACCCCCCAAGGACATTTCGAACACAATCGAATGCCCTTTGGGTTAAAAAATGCTCCTCCGACATTTCAAAGGCTAATGAACGCAGTATTAGCGGGACTGGACGGAATAAAATGCTACGTCTACCTGGACGATATTGTCATCCACGGTAAGACTTTGCAGGAGCACAATGGACGATTGAAAGAAGTTTTTCATCGTCTCAGGGAGGCTCAATTGGTCCTCCAGCCGAGCAAATGCCGACTTCTCCGAAAAGAGACGCATTATCTCGGCCACATAATTTCCGAAGACGGAGTGCAAGCCGACCCAGAAAAGGTTGCAGCCGTAAAAAATTTCCCGGTGCCGGTCAACGTGAAAGGTGTTCAGTCTTTCCTCGGGTTGGCCGGCTACTACCGCAAATTCATACGAGATTTTTCTAAAATCGCGAAGCCTCTAACCGAACTCGTGCGAAAAGACGCAAAGTTCGAGTGGACTGCAGCCCGAGACGCGGCTTTCGAGCAGCTGAAAACGGTCATGACGACGGCACCGATATTACAATATCCGGATTTCGGTAAACCGTTCGTTGTGACCACGGATGCGTCCGATAAAGCCATCGGCGCTATCCTGTCGCAGGGAAAAATCGGTGAGGATTTGCCTATCTGTTACGCCAGTCGTACCTTAAACAAAGCGGAACAGAATTACACCACAACCGAGAAAGAATTGCTCGCGATTGTGTGGGCAATAACGCAATTCCGACCATATGTTTATGGCACCAGGTTCACCGTCGTAACAGATCATCAACCTCTCACGTGGTTGTTCGGTGTTAAAGACCCCGGATCTCGCCTCATGCGATGGAAAAATAATTATCCGAGCATGAGTTCGACATCGAATACAAAGCTGGAAAAAGAAACACGAACGCTGACGCGCTCAGTCGCATATGCGCCGTTACGAGAGCGAGAGAGAAGGAGCGACAACAAAACAGCGCGCGTCTCCGTCTCGCCGAGAACGACGCGAATGGCCGCGAAAAGAATACCGCCAAGACGAGTGAGAGACGCCGCGAAACGTCAAAAGAAAAGGACGGAGAGGCATGCCAGCGTCCAGCTGAAAATACTACGGCCTCCACGTGCGATCGCGTAGTAAAAAGCCAGAGAAAGAGAGACGACATCTCCCCCACGCGCGAAACAGAGAAAGAACGTAGCAACCGTGCGCGTGTTACGAACCACGGCACAAAGAGAAGAGGCGATAAGAGCGAGAGCGCAACTGTCCCGCCGTGCGAGAGAGAAGCAAGCGGGGCAGGCGATCTCGCCGCACGGGGCCCTCGCGCCCTCCCTCCCGCTCAACCGAGTGCGAGCGACGGAGAGGAGGCGGTGAGCGAGAGCGACAGCAATAGCGATAACGAGCATAGCTCGCTATCCGGAGACGACGAAGACGGCCATGCTGAAAAGAAAAATGGCCTCCGTTCGGAGATAACGTGTCCACGCCCCGAGGAGCGGGCCCAGATATTGCATGAATATCACGACACGCCCCTCGGCGGCCATCAGGGCCTCAAGCGAACGTTATCTCGGATCCGAACCAAATATGATTGGCCCGGCATCCGTGGTGACGTGCGTGAGCACGTAACGAGATGCCTGAACTGCCAAAAGAACAAACTCCATAAGAAAGAGCGTGCTCCAATGGTCATTACCGACACCCCCTCCCGGGCATTCGAGAAAGCGGCCGTAGACATAGTCGGTCCGCTACCCGAATCCCCAAGGGGAAACAAATATATACTCACCTTTCGAGACGCTCTGACAAAATATAGCGCTGCTATGGCAATAGAAAATCAGGAAGCCAATACAGTCGCTAGAGCGCTTGTCACGGAAGTGATATGCCGTTTCGGAATGCCGGAAATCATCCTGTCCGATCAAGGAACGAATTTCTTGAGCAAAACGTTCAAAGAAATGTGCAAATTGCTGAAAATAAAGAAAATACAAACCACAGCATATCATCCCGAGAGTAACGGCGCGTTAGAACGATCGCACCGCACTCTCGCCGAATATTTGCGACATTTCATAGACGATGAACAATGCGATTGGGACGAGTGGCTCCCATACGCAATGTTCACGTACAACACGACTCCGCACACGGCAACTAAATTGTCGCCTCACGAACTCGTGTTCGGACAGACAGCGACACTACCGACTGCGGTCAAGCAAGAGCCGCGAACCAGCTACTCGTTCGACGATTACGCCGATGAGCTGCGAGAGCGACTGAGAGCGTCGTGGAGCATCGCCCGCAGCAACCTAATAAGTGCGAAAGAGACAGCAAAGCACACATATGATAAAGGAGCGAGAGAGACCGAGTACCGCGTCGGCGACTCCGTGTTGCTACACGACGAAACCGTGCGCCGCGGCCGGTCTGCCAAACTCACCCCCAAATGGGTAGGCCCATACGAAATAATAGAGAAACGAACCCCGGTCACCTACGTGATAAAACGGGGGCGAAAAGACCTCGTGGTCCACGCAAACCGACTCAAACCGGTCGTGGATCACTAAAAAAAAGAAAACACACACACATGCGCGGGTATATGTGCACCTGTATGAGGACGCATATATTCGCGTAGGAACACACATATATATATATTGCGGTTGAAAAGGAAAAAAAAAAAATATATTTTTAAATGAATTCTGTATGGATAGACGTATATATATATGTGTGTACGTGCGTGTGTATATATATATATACATGTGGGAGACCCACACACCCACACACAGGCATCACCACGCGCACCGACACTCTAGTCGAGCGTCGAGCCAAAAAAAAAAAAAAAAAAACAACGCTCTCGTGCACCGACGCCAAGTCGAACACGAGCCGCGCGATAAAGATTAAAAAATGTCGCTCGCGCGTCGGCCCCAGGCCACCCGCCGCGAGCGAAGAAGAAGAAAGAAGAAGAAAGAAGAAGAAGAAGAAGAAGAAGAAGAAGGATATAAAAAAAAACCTGAAATACATAAAAAACCTGAAATACATAAAAACCCTGAAAAACATAAAAATTTACTGAAAAAAAAAAGAAAACATAAAAATCTGCTGAAAAAGCATAAAACAAAAAAAAGGAGGGGGGAAAAGAGGAGAAAGAAAAAAAAAATTTTTTCAACTCAAATGTAAGGGAAAATTTACGTTTATTCGACCTGACCCCACTGGGGCCAGATCGCTTAAAAACCGAAGAAAAATTTTTTCTTCTCAATTTTTACAAAAAATTTTATAATTTTTTCTCCCGAATGCTGCGCCGCCGACGCACCTCCCACCGAAGCGCGCCGACGGGCCAGGAGGGAAGGTGGTCCTCCCAGTCGAACACCAATTCCCAGTCCTCCGGGGTTAACGAGGAGGGCGACCTCAGGTCGAAGGGTGTTCAGCCTTTGCGGATGGCTCCGTTGCGTTTGAGCCGACGCGGGTCGTAAATCCGCGTCTCACGAAATAATGAACCGCGAATGGTTGAACTCCCGCGCGATTAATTAAAATGACGCGGGTATTTCTTTATTTAAAAACAACGTATATAGAACTTTATTAATATCTGAATTATGAATACAGTAAGTGAAGTGAAAATCTTTAACACTGAGAACAAAAAATATTCTTTGCAAAAAATGTTGTATGTGTTTGTGTATCGTTGTAGATAGTTGTGTGTTTTACGAATAGAGTGGCGAGTGGTGTGATGTAGATCAAGAATCCGAGTAGAGAGACTCTGACTATCGGTTCTTGGAGTGTCTGTCTTGGTTGACGGTTTGAAGACAACTGACTTCTTGAGAAGTACCAAAAAATAACTCCAATTGTTTTGGAGAGGGGGGCAATGATTTTGCAAATGAGTGGAGTGGGATGTTACGTCGCTCGCATCAATGTTTTCGATGTTGATTGGTTATTCTAAGTACGAATAAAAAATGAAGAGGCGTGTCGACGCCTCGGCGGAGCTCGGACCTAGGTACTCGGGGGTTTCCCGTGACCCATCGCCCCCTCTTGCTTCGGGGTGCCGATGCGTCCGGACCACGATCCTTTAATCCGTGCTCGCCGATGGTGAGTATAAATCGATAAAAAATGAGTTTACATATTTTCTCCGTTTAAGTCCCTCGCGCTTGTTTCGACTTAATGGCCGGGTTGAGCGACGAGGTAAGTCCTTGCATCTGGACTGCAAATGTCTCGAAAATTGAAAAAGGCGATGCGACAATAGAATTTTCTAATCCCCCGCTGCTACGGTAAAAAGACTCGTAAAAAACTCGTTGACGAAAAATTATTATTTCTGCGTCGGACAGTCCTTGAATTATTTTTAGTTTGATGATTTGGAAAAAACGTTAATTATTATTTTTACGTGACGAAAAATACTCGTAGCAGATTTTGATTTTATGATTGGGAAACTTTGAAAATCTCTTCCGCGACGGAACATACTCCCCCCGTTGAGAGGTCTACCGATCAATTTTTGTTGAGTTGTGACTGTGTGTGTGTGTGTGTGTTTGTGTGATAGTATGTTGTCACGAACGGATTGTGTTGAATAATTGATTGCATCAAAATGTCTTATTGTAATGAAGAGCTATAATGGTGACGTGTTGGGCGACTGATCCGCGTTGACAGCGGTGGCAGGTCGGGCTTCTTCTTCTTGGAGTGGAAGCGGAGCGAGCTTCTTCACGTTTCTGTCGAATGTACCCTTGGCCGTTTTTATCGTTACCGTGCGAACGATGCCGTCTGCTCCCGGGTGAATCTCGGTGACTCTGCCCATGGCCCACTGGAGAGCAGGAAGGTTGTCCTCCTTCAGAAGCACTACTGTTCCTCGTTGAATGCTATGTGCTCCGTGTATCCATTACGTCCGTTTGTTGAGTTCCGTAATGTACTCTCGATGCCATCTGGACCAAAAATGTTGTTTCAAGCCTTGGATATGCTGCCACATAGACAGTCTGTTGACAGGTGTGTCCGTAAAATTGATCTGTGGTCGGCAGTTGAGAGCGGCTCCGATGAGGAAATGTCCAGGCGTCAATGCGAGTGGATCGTTTGAATCTGACGAGAGAGCTGTCAGTGGTCGGGAGTTCAGAACTGCTTCGATCTCAATGACGAGTGTGGTGAGCCCTTCGAATGTCAGCATCTCGGTCCCGACGATTCTTCTCAGATGATGCTTGAACGATTTTACTGCTGCTTCCCATAGCCCTCCGAAGTGTGGAGACTGCGGTGGGATGAAGTGCCAAGCGATTGCGTGGTTGATCGCGAATTGGCTTACTCGTTGTCGATGGTCTTCTGATTGAAGAAGCTTGTATACCTCTCGCATCTCGTTGTTGGCTCCCACGAAATTTGTACCGTTATCGGAATAGATGTTGGTACAAATTCCTCGCCGGCCGATAAAGCGATCGAGAGCGGCGATAAAGGCTTCGGTCGTGAGATCGCTGACGACCTCCAGATGTACTGCCTTGACTGCCAAGCAGATAAAAACCGCGACGTAAACCTTGATACGACCCCTGTTTCGATACCTTTTCTCTTTGATATAGAAAGGGCCACAGTAGTCGATACCAACGTTTGTGAATGGTCTCGATTCGGTGACTCGAGCCTCGGGTAGATTACCCATGATGTAATCGACCGGTGGAGGCTTCTGTCTGAAACATTTGATGCATGCCCTCGTGATGAGCCGTACTGCGTTGCGTCCGTCTATTGGCCAATAGCGTTGTCGTACGGCGTAGAGCGTCGCCTGAGCACCCGCGTGGAGCTGTCGATGATGCTCTCGTTCGATAATAAGTTTGGTGACGTGATGACCCTTTGGTAAGATGATCGGATGTCGTTGTGCAAAGGGAATCATCGCTCTCTGTAGTCTTCCGCCGACACGTATGATTCCTCCTTATCGAGGAAGGGATGCAAGTTTTCGAACTTGTGGTATCGGACATCCTTCTGTTTTTCTGGTGTCTTCAGTGTTGTGATAAGGTCGGAGAAGTTGGCTTCTTGTATCAAGCGGATGATTTTATCGTGAGCTGCAGTGAGTTCGGCGAGTGTCAGTTCCCCACGATAGGTGTTGTGGAGATTGAAGCGGAGGCAATACGCAACAATTCGTTGTAACTTCTCCATCGACGAATATCGACTGAGAAGCTCGTTGTTCGGACGTATTATGGCGAGGCAGATTTTTTTCTTGTGTTCCAGAGGTGTGTCTGGGAATGTAAGAGGAAGAACCGGCCAGGTGGATTCCTCCGTCTGAAGCCAAGGTGGTCCAGTCTGCCAGAGGGAAGGCTTGACGAATTCGTCCGGTCGTTGTCCCCGTGAGATGAGATCCGCTGGGTTGTCGTGTGTCCGGACGTGTCGCCAATCGTTGATGTTTGATTTCGATTGAATATCTGCTACTCGGTTCGCTACGAAGGTTTGCAGACGTTGTGGCATCGTGTTTAGCCAATGCAACACAATCGTTGAATCGGTCCAATAAGTTACGCTGTGCACCTTGATTTTGATCGCTGTTTGCACCGTGGTCATGAGATTCGTAAGAAGTTGTGCTCCACACAGTTCCAGGCGTGGTATTGTGATTGGCTTCAACGGTGCGACTCTCGACTTGGCGCAAAGGATGCTGGTGCTGACGTTGCCGTCCATGGTGATTGATCGTAGGTAGATACAGGCTCCGTATGCCATCTGGCTAGCATCGCAGAATCCGTGCAGCTGTATCTCCTTGGTGTTTTCGAACACTGTGGCTCGTTTGAAGCTGAGATTGTTCAGCAGAGGCAGTTGTGCGTAGAATTTCACCCATTCTGTGTGGATCTCGGTGGGCAGTGCTTCATCCCAGTGCAGCTTTAATGTCCATAGTTTTTGCATAATTGCCTTGGCTAGTATGACGACTGGCCCCAACAGACCCAGTGGGTCGAACACCTTGGCTGTTTCCGAGAGTATGATGCGTTTTGTGACTCTCGATGTGTCCTCCGCTAGTTTTACCGTGTACGTGATGTCGTCGGTCGTAGAATTCCAGAATACGCCCAAGGTTTTCAGTGTTGACGATCCACCCAGCTGTAGCTGCAGATTCATATCCCGCTCCGGCAGTCCCGCAAGTAACTCTGGCTCGTTTGATGCCCATTGCCGCAGATTGAAACCACCGAGTTTGAGCAGCTGATCGATTTCATCTCGTAGTTTGATGGCCTCTTCTCGGGTCTGTGTCCCTGTGAGCAGATCATCCACGTAGAGATCTTGTTTCAGAATTTTTGCTGCTGCAGGGTAACGATGTCCTTCGTCCTCAGCCAGTTGGTGAAGACATCTTATGGCAAGATACGGTGCCGCTGATAGTCCGAAGGTCACTGTGTTAAGCTGGTAGGTTTTTATACCTTCGCCGTTGCGCCACACGATCCTCTGGTATTTCCGATCCTCTGGACGAACGAGTATTTGTCGGTACATTTTTTCAATGTCGCCTGTGAGAACCCATGGATGAGTTCGAAAGCGAAGCAGCAAAGAAAAAATGTCGTCCTGGATGGTGGGTCCGACGCGAAGAGTATCGTTGAGCGAAATACCTGTGCTCGTTTGGGCCGATCCATCGAACACAACTCGCACCTTCGTTGTGAGGCTGACGTCCTTTATCACTGCGTGATGGGGTAGATAATACCCTTGGTCTGTTGGTTTCGTCTCCATCATGTGTCCAAGGTCCAAGTATTCTTGAAGAACAGCGTTGTATCGGAGGCCAAGCTCGGGGTCTCGACGCAGCTTTCGTTCGATGGAAATTAGACGATGGATCGCTCTTGACCGCGATTCGCCCAATTCCGATTGTTTGTCGTTGAATGGAAGCGCTATGACGTATCTTCCATTGCTGTCGCGAGTTACGTTTTCGCGGAAGTGCTGCTCACAGTGGGCTTCATCGGCGTTTCGATGCCACACGGGAGCTGTAGCCTCTTCAAGGCTCCAGAATTTGGTTAGACTCGCTTCGAGGTTGTTGGTCGTGGCGTGGCAGCTGCGTTGTCGCGGAGATGGTGCTGCTGGAGCACTCCCCCCGATGACCCACCCGAAGAGAGTTTTTTGTAGGAACAAATCTGGCTCACCCTTTGAAGACAATTCTATCTTTCCTACACACAGCGTGGACAATGCAATTCCGGCACTCAGGAGCACGTCGACTGGTCCAGGTCGATGGAAGTTGGGATCGGCCAGCTTCAAATTTCGTGGCAGTTTCATGACCTCGCGATAGATTCGTTGATCTGGTACGAGTTGGGAGATTTGTGGAACTACCATGCATTCCACCGTTCGTTCGTATCCGTTGTGTTTCGAGCGTATGGTCACTGTAACTAATTGTTTGACGATCGTGGTCGTCGCGTTGAGTGATCCGACTGGTATAACGCACTTTCGTCCTTGTATGCCCAAGAGCGCAGCTACGTTCTCCGTGATGAAGTTAGTCGTTGAGCCTGTGTCCAGTAGCGCTCTGCAGGTGAGAGGCCGGGATTCTGCGTTCAAGACGTTAATTTGAGCAGTCACAAGTAACTCACTCGTGCTTGAGTTGACGATGAGACTCGTGCGTGTAACCTGCTCAAGCGGAAAACTTTTCTTTGCTAGTCAGGATTGACTGGCAGACGTGCACGGCCTTGCAGGTAATTCTCGATTCTCTGCTTTATGTAGGAGTGTGTTGTGTCTTTTGTTGCAGATTGAGCAATTACGAGACGTGCACTGTGAAAGCTGATGGTTCGACCTTAAACAATTGTAGCACAGTGATGACGCTCGCACCGCGTTCTGTCGTTCTGCCAGTGACATGGCGTGAAACTTTGGACATTTCATTATGTAATGATTTGTCTCACTGCAGATTGAACACGGTGGAGTACTCACTGTCGCGAATGTCTGCCTCGTCGAACCGTTTGCGTTTTTCTTATGGCGCGAGATTTCCTGTTGAGGTCGATTTCTTAGGGCGCCCGTTGCTGATGAAGGGTCCGTGCAGTTGGCCCTCTTTTCCAAGAATTCTAGCAGGCTTGTGTACGTTGGCAAGTCGGAGTTTGTGAGTGTTAGCTCCCACTGCCACACGGTGTCTGAGCTGATTTTCGATAAAATCAGATCAATCAGTGGAAGATCCCAGCTTTCGGTCGGCTGGCCAAGATTGTGTAAGGCTCGAACGTGTAGATTCACTGTATCGACGAGATCACCGAGGGCTGTCGATGTGTCCCTTTGCAGGCGCGGATATTCGCGAAGAAGCGTCCAGTGCCGTCGGAGAATCCTCGGTACACAGTCGAACTTTTTTCGTAGAATTTCGATCGCGCTGCCATAATTCCTATCCGTGGTAGGTAGCGAATCTATGGCGGTAGCGGCCTTCCCAGTCACAGAGCTTCTGAGATATGTCAATTTCTGCACCGGAGACAAGGTTTCGTTCTTGTCGATCAGGCTTGAAAACAAGTCGAAGAACGCGTTCCAGTTTTCGATCGAACCGTCGAACTTCGGTAAATTCATCTGCGGCAACTTCACTGGCACTGTTGCAGGTGTTGCTGGAGATGGTGTGTGTGTGCTGACGTGTTGGGTGGCGTTGTTGCTGAGAAGTCTCAACGCCGTTCCAATGACGTCCTCATAGGATTCGTCGAATGGAATTCTTTTGCTGATTTCTGTTTCATCCAGTTCTTCTATCTGATCCTGGATGTCCGAGAACTTCTGATACTTTAAGCGCAGCCCGTCGAGGGCAGATTGCAGCTTAAATGGATCTCGATCTACGGAGTCGGCGGCTTCGTACGCGTCTAGCTTCTTGGAGAAGGAAGTCACGGCTCCCTGTATGTTCCCCCTTTGGCGAATGAGCGTCTTGAGCGCGGCTGTCGACTCTGCTGTTAGCATCGTGAGGGTTTGGCGTGGCCTTGGATGGAGAAGTTTGTTCACGATTCTCCGGCGGTCCTATCCTCGACGATAATTTGACTGCAATGATGTGTTGCTACGTACGTAGTAGAACACACTGAGTCTGACGCGTAGCGTTACGAGCGGAGCGTCTAATCGCGAATCACAAAAGTTTAATCGCGCACGTTATTGTTTTGATTGTTCACCACTGGTTGCACCTTTTCACCACTAGTGTCACGATTTTTTTTTTTTTTTTTCACTATTAATTTTCACCACTGACTCTATCCGGCTCGAAGGACCAAAAATTATGTTCAGCCTTTGCGGATGGCTCCGTTGCGTTTGAGCCGACGCGGGTCGTAAATCCGCGTCTCACGAAATAATGAACCGCGAATGGTTGAACTCCCGCGCGATTAATTAAAATGACGCGGGTATTTCTTTATTTAAAAACAACGTATATAGAACTTTATTAATATCTGAATTATGAATACAGTAAGTGAAGTGAAAATCTTTAACACTGAGAACAAAAAATATTCTTTGCAAAAAATGTTGTATGTGTTTGTGTATCGTTGTAGATAGTTGTGTGTTTTACGAATAGAGTGGCGAGTGGTGTGATGTAGATCAAGAATCCGAGTAGAGAGACTCTGACTATCGGTTCTTGGAGTGTCTGTCTTGGTTGACGGTTTGAAGACAACTGACTTCTTGAGAAGTACCAAAAAATAACTCCAATTGTTTTGGAGAGGGGGGCAATGATTTTGCAAATGAGTGGAGTGGGATGTCACGTCGCTCGCATCAATGTTTTCGATGTTGATTGGTTATTCTAAGTACGAATAAAAAATGAAGAGGCGTGTCGACGCCTCGGCGGAGCTCGGACCTAGGTACTCGGGGGTTTCCCGTGACCCATCGCCCCCTCTTGCTTCGGGGTGCCGATGCGTCCGGACCACGATCCTTTAATCCGTGCTCGCCGATGGTGAGTATAAATCGATAAAAAATGAGTTTACATATTTTCTCCGTTTAAGTCCCTCGCGCTTGTTTCGACTTAATGGCCGGGTTGAGCGACGAGGTAAGTCCTTGCATCTGGACTGCAAATGTCTCGAAAATTGAAAAAGGCGATGCGACAATAGAATTTTCTAATCCCCCGCTGCTACGGTAAAAAGACTCGTAAAAAACTCGTTGACGAAAAATTATTATTTCTGCGTCGGACAGTCCTTGAATTATTTTTAGTTTGATGATTTGGAAAAAACGTTAATTATTATTTTTACGTGACGAAAAATACTCGTAGCAGATTTTGATTTTATGATTGGGAAACTTTGAAAATCTCTTCCGCGACGGAACAAAGGGCTAAAAAAAAAAAAAAAAAAAAAAAAAATTATTTTTAAATTTTTAAATTTTTACAATGGATATCATTAAACAGCCGCGTACTTACCTCGTACACCCATGGGACGTCCATCGACGCCGGAAAAACGACGAAACGAGACGTCGGGATGCGAAATGAACGCGCCATTGTTATTATTATTATTTTTTTTTTTGAAAAAACTCGTACGAAATGAACGATTCAAGAGTCGTCAGTTTAATGAGCTGCGAGCTCTCGATCCACCGTCGCAAAGCGCAAGAATTTCTCAAAAGTGGGAGAACTCACTCAAAAACCCTTGGTCAGCAGTCCCACGGTAACTTGGTTTTTTCCGTTGCAGGCTAATCGCGCTGTCTCTCGCTCGGAGACACAGCGAAGCAGCGATGCCAAATTACGTGAAAACCAAGTTTACCGGCAACCCTGGCATCTTCTACGAGGAAATCGGAAGCCTCACCGTAACCGAAACCACGTGGAAACTAGCTGTCTCCCTGAATGTGGCCCCCCTCGCGCACCGCGCCGAGTCGATGCAGCGATACGTGGACACCTTGCTTGGCTCGTGCCGAGACGAGATAAAAACTGATGAGTTTTGCACCACGGTAAAAGACGCATTAACACCGATAATGCAAAAAATCACGGACGGCATCGAAACATACCGTGATTTATTGGGACCTCACCCCGTCCGAAACCGCAGGGGGTTGATCAATGGACTTGGGACCGTGGTCAAGGTCATCACTGGCAACATGGATGCCAATGATGCTGCGGTAATAGATAACCAGATAATCGCAGTCAGAGCCGATCAACAAGCCCTCAAGGTCGCTGTTAATGAACAATTACAGGTAGTGGAAAGTGCGATGGATATATTTAATTCCACCGCACGAACCATCGAGCAAAACGAATTCAAATTAAGAGATCTCGTTACTCTCATGAGTAAGAGGATCTCCAACGAATGGAGTCGGGCTACGAGACGACAGCGGCTCGACGAAAATCTTATGACCTTGAGCGTGCTCGTGGAATCTCTCCTCGACGACGTCAAGGAGCTCAACCGATTAATTACAGGAATCGAGCAAGGTAAAATCGACGTCGCGATTTTACCACCGAGGAAGCTCGTACGGTATCTTACCGACGCGCTCCCCCACCTACCGGTAGGTTGCTCGTTTCCCGCAAAACTGGAAAGAGGAAAAATGAGCGATCTTTTGTACCATGCGGACATCATGGCTTACTACCGCAACGGCACGGTAGTAGTAGTTATCGACATCCCGCTCCTCAATCAACGCCGATACAACGTTAGTAAAACCTATCCCCTCCCATTTCGGTCAACCGAGAATACGTTCGTGTACATCGACACAACCGAAGATTTCGTAGTCGTGGACAAAGCAAATAGAAATTATATACACATGACAAAGACAGATATCGCAAAATGTAAAATTACAGATGCATTGTACGTTTGTCCCAGCTCACAACCGACATTGCCGTTAACCGACGACGCACCGTGCGAAGTGCGTACGTACGCGAAACTCGACACCGATAGCGGGTTAAAATGCGAAAAACGGGCGATTAGCTTAACGCAAACAGTGATAATAACTATGGAAAAGCCCGGTAAATGGTTATATATGGCACCCGAAATCGAACCCATTGACATCAAATGCGACAACGAAATCAATCACCACGAATCACTATCGGGTATAGGGGTATTGGCTTTGGTAGGGGTATGCATAGTAACTGCCCAAGGTTTCAGCGTCCGGACAGGAAGACGAATCACGCAGGCGGTCAACGAGGAATACCTACCACCTGGAAATCTCTCCCTGACAGACATCGAAAGGACCGTGCCTGCAGCCAGTGAAAGTGAACACCCAATCACCTTGAAAAATGTATTCCGCAACCCTTCCGAACTACGAAATCTCGGAGAAAAAATCCGAGATATTAAAAGAAAAATCGACGAAAAGTTCGATCACCACGTACGATATTCCCTCGCGATCGGGACGTACGTGACCATATTTACCGCAACGGCAGTACTGGTCAGTTACGTTGCGTATAAAATAAAACGTAAGCGTCTCGCGTCAACGAACGCGCAGCCGTCGCCTTCCGCTACGGTTGCTATCAACCTGGAGGCCATCGCCCCGAGCGAAGGCCGAAGCGCGCATGTAGATGACGAGAAAGAACTCGAAACCGCGCGTCAGCTGGGCCAGTACTTCCGATGCGTCCGGCCAAAGAAACCAAGGCCTACAATTTTGAAATAATTTCAATGTAATCATGTAGTAAAAATTCACTGTGTAAATTTTTACTTTTCAGGGGGGAGGGATGTTGTGCCCCGAAAATTCAAAATTGTTAAACTAAATTAATTATAACCTATCGTCATAATTAATCATACTTTACTTGGGAAATATTATTGGGAAATATTATTGGGAAATATTATTGGGAAATATTATTTTGAAACATTATTTCGAACGGAATTCCGCGCGAACTTATTTCAACACTTCGGAATTCCGCGCAAAATCATTTCGACACTTTCTTTCGACAGAAAGCTGACGTTAAATCGCGCAATGACCCGAAGGTCATTGCACCAATCTAACCACGCAATTTCGAGTGCACACGGGCCGCGAGTGACCATCAAAATTGCATTTTCGAAGTGCACACGCGCCGCGAGTGACCGTCAAAATTGCTGACACAAAATCACGCGACCGTTGAACGACGATCGCGACGATCGATCCGAAGCATCGATTGTCAGTCTGAACTGAAACACCAAATCGAAAAGATCTCCTCCAAAAGACTCTCGCGACGCGATCCGCTGGACTTGTATTTCTTACATGTATCACGACTCGCGACACGACGTGAGGAGATAACCCGACGCGCGCCGACTAATAGATAACTCGCGCCACGCGACGGGCGAATACGATTCCCTAAGATAAAGTTTATTATTCACGTGACATCGCTACACCTGTAAAGCGATATCACGAGCTTGTACAATCAAAAGAACAGTTCATTCTCACCATCGTAAAATAAATTCAAAACCCATTGTTAATTTATTGAGTTAAACTCTTAATTCGGTAAACGATCCCTACAAAAACATATATCCCCTCCAACCCGCATCCTTTCTGAGACGCATGTTAATTTCGGGGACATAACATCACGATACCCTCGAATCTTGTCGAAATCGACGTTACGGGCGAACGGTTTGTTCGAAATGCTCGATTTTGCAAAAATCACACATAGTTGGATGAAACTAAGGTTTTTCACACGTTTCCAACCAGAAACAACCATTTTTGTAGCTTGGAACGAAGATTCGACGAATTTGGTCGATATCGATGTTGCGAGCGACCAAACCGTTCGCGATCGGTCGAAATGCATGAAATTCCTTCATTTGCACGGAATGAACGCATTTCAACCGTTTCGAGCAGGAAAGTCACGGAAGTTTGGCTGCAATAGCGAATCATTGGTGTTTTGAACGGAAACTTCGACGAACTCACGATACCCTCGAATCTTGTCGAAATCGACGTTACGGGCGAACGGTTTGTTCGAAATGCTCGATTTTGCAAAAATCACACATAGTTGGATAAAACTAAGGTTTTTTACACGTTTCCAACCAGAAACAACCATTTTTGTAGCTGGGAACGAAGATTCGACGAATTTGGTCGAAATCGATGTTGCGAGCGACCAAACCGTTCGCGATCGGTCGAAATGCATGAAATTCCTTCATTTGCACAGAATGAACGCATTCCAACCGTTTCGAGCAAGAAAGTCACGGAAGTTTGGCTGCAATAGCGAATCATTGGTGTTTTAAACGGAAACTTCGACGAACTCACGATGCCCTCGAATCTTGTCGAAATCGACGTTACGGGCGAACGGTTCGTTCGAAATGCTCGATTTTGCAAAAATCACACATAGTTGGATGAAACTAAGGTTTTTCACACGTTTCCAACCAGAAACAACCATTTTTGTAGCTTGGAACGAAGATTCGACGAATTTGGTCGACATCGATGTTGCGAGCGACCAAACCGTTCGCGATCGGTCGAAATGCATGAAATTCCTTCATTTGCACGGAATGAACGCATTTCAACCGTTTCGAGCAAGAAAGTCACGGAAGTTTGGCTGCAATAGCGAATCATTGGTGTTTTGAACGGAAACTTCGACGAACTCACGATACCCTCGAATCTTGTCGAAATCGACGTTACGGGCGAACGGTTCGTTCGAAATGCTCGATTTTGCAAAAATCACAAATAGTTGGATGAAACTAAGGTTTTTCACACGTTTCCAACCAGAAACAACCAATTTGTAGCTGGGAACGGAGATTCGACAAATTTGGTCGAAATCGATGTTGCGAACGACCAAACCGATCGCGATCGGTCGAAATGCATGAAATTCCTTCATTTGCACGGAATGAACGCATTCCAACCGTTTCGAGCAAGAAAGTCGAGGAAGTTTGGCTGCAATAGCGAATCATTGGTGTTTTGAACGGAAACTTCGACGAACTCACGATACCCTCGAATCTTGTCGAAATCGACGTTACGGGCGAACGGTTCGTTCGAAATGCTCGATTTTGCAAAAATCACACATAGTTGGATGAAACTAAGGTTTTTCACACGTTTCCAACCAGAAACAACCATTTTTGTAGCTGAGAACGAAGATTCGACGAATTTGGTCGAAATCGATGTTGCGAGCGACCAAACCGTTCGCGATCGGTCGAAATGCATGAAATTCCTTCATTTGCACGGAATGAACGCATTCCAACCGTTTCGAGCAAGAAAGTCGAGGAAGTTTGGCTGCAATAGCGAATCATTGGTGTTTTGAACGGAAACTTCGACGAACTCACGATACCCTCGAATCTTGTCGAAATCGACGTTACGGGCGAACGGTTCGTTCGAAATGCTCGATTTTGCAAAAATCACACATAGTTGGATGAAACTAAGGTTTTTCACACGTTTCCAACCAGAAACAACCATTTTTGTAGCTGAGAACGAAGATTCGACGAATTTGGTCGAAATCGATGTTGCGAACGACCAAACCGTTCGCGATCGGTCGAAATGCATGAAATTCCTTCATTTGCACGGAATGAACGCATTCCAACCGTTTCGAGCAAAAAGTCGAGGAAGTTTGGCTGCAATAGCGAATCATTGGTGTTTTGAACGGAAACTTCGACGAACTCACGATACCCTCGAATCTTGTCGAAATCGACGTTACGGGCGAACGGTTTGTTCGAAATGCTCGATTTTGCAAAAATCACACATAGTTGGATGAAACTAAGGTTTTTCACACGTTTCCAACCAGAAACAACCATTTGTGTAGCTGGGAACGAAGATTCGACAAATTTGGTCGAAATCGATGTTGCGAGCGACCAAACCGTTCGCGATCGGTCGAAATGCATGAAATTCCTTCATTTGCACAGAATGAACGCATTTCAACCGTTCCGAGCAAGAAAGTCACGGAAGTTTGGCTGCAATAGCGAATCATTGGTGTTTTGAACGGAAACTTCGACGAACTCACGATACCCTCGAATCTTGTCGAAATCGACGTTACGGGCGAACGGTTTGTTCGAAATGCTCGATTTTGCAAAAATCACACATCGTTGGATGAAACTAAGGTTTTTCACACGTTTCCAACCAGAAAGAACCATTTTTGTAGCTTGGAACGAAGATTCGACGAATTTGGTCGAAATCGATGTTGCGAGCGACCAAACCGTTCGCGATCGGTCGAAATGCATGAAATTCCTTCATTTGCACGGAATGAACGCATTTCAACCGTTTCGAGCAAGAAAGTCACGGAAGTTTGGCTGCAATAGCGAATCATTGGTGTTTTGAACGGAAACTTCGACGAACTCACGATACCCTCGAATCTTGTCGAAATCGACGTTACGGGCGAACGGTTCGTTCGAAATGCTCGATTTTGCAAAAATCACACATAGTTGGATGAAACTAAGGTTTTTCACACGTTTCCAACCAGAAACAACCATTTTTGGAGCTGGGAACGAAGATTCGACGAATTTGGTCGAAATCGATGTTGCGAACGACCAAACCGTTTGCGATCGGTCGAAATGCATGAAATTCCTTCATTTGCACGGAATGAACGCATTTCAACCGTTTCGAGCAAGAAAGTCACGGAAGTTTGGCTGCAATAGCGAATCATTGGTGTTTTGAACGGAAACTTCGACGAACTCACGATACCCTCGAATCTTGTCGAAATCGACGTTACGGGCGAACGGTTTGTTCGAAATGCTCGATTTTGCAAAAATCACACATAGTTGGATGAAACTAAGGTTTTTCACACGTTTCCAACCAGAAACAACCATTTTTGTCGCTGGGAACGAAGATTCGACGAATTTGGTCGAAATCGATGTTGCGAACGACCAAACCGTTTGCGATCGGTCGAAATGCATGAAATTCCTTCATTTGCACGGAATGAACGCATTTCAACCGTTTCGAGCAAGAAAGTCAAGGAAGTTTGGCTGCAATAGCGAATCATTGGTGTTTTGAACGGAAACTTCGACGAACTTACGATACCCTCGAATCTTGTCGAAATCGACGTTACGGGCGAACGGTTTGTTCGAAATGCTCGATTTTGCAAAAATCACACATCGTTGGATGAAACTAAGGTTTTTCACACGTTTCCAACCAGAAACAACCATTTGTGTAGCTGGTAACGAAGATTCGACAAATTTGGTCGAAATCGATGTTGCGAGCGACCAAACCGTTCGCGATCGGTCGAAATGCATGAAATTCCTTCATTTGCACAGAATGAACGCATTTCAACCGTTTCGAGCAAGAAAGTCACGGAAGTTTGGCTGCAATAGCGAATCATTGGTGTTTTGAACGGAAACTTCGACGAACTCACGATACCCTCGAATTTTGTCGAAATCGACGTTACGGGCGAACGGTTTGTTCGAAATGCTCGATTTTGCAAAAATCACACATAGTTGGATAAAACTAAGGTTTTTCACACGTTTCCAACCAGAAACAACTATTTTTGTAGCTGGGAACGAAGATTCGACGAATTTGGTCGAAATCGATGTTGCGAACGACCAAACCGTTTGCGATCGGTCGAAATGCATGAAATTCCTTCATTTGCACGGAATGAACGCATTTCAACCGTTTCGAGCAAGAAAGTCACGGAAGTTTGGCTGCAATAGCGAATCATTAGTGTTTTGAACGGAAACTTCGACGAACTCACGATACCCTCGAATCTTGTCGAAATCGACGTTACGGGCGAACGGTTTGTTCGAAATGCTCGATTTTGCAAAAATCACACATAGTTGGATGAAACTAAGGTTTTTCACACGTTTCCAACCAGAAACAACTATTTTTGTAGCTGGGAACGAAGATTCGACGAATTTGGTCGAAATCGATGTTGCGAACGACCAAACCGTTTGTGATCGGTCGAAATGCATGAAATTCCTTCATTTGCACGGAATGAACGCATTTCAACCGTTTCGAGCAAGAAAGTCACGGAAGTTTGGCTGCAATAGCGAATCATTAGTGTTTTGAACGGAAACTTCGACGAACTCACGATACCGTCGAATCTTGTCGAAATCGACGTTACGGGCGAACGGTTTGTTCGAAATGCTCGATTTTGCAAAAATCACACATCGTTGGATGAAACTAAGGTTTTTCACACGTTTCCAACCAGAAAGAACCATTTTTGTAGCTTGGAACGAAGATTCGACGAATTTGGTCGAAATCGATGTTGCGAGCGACCAAACCGTTCGCGATCGGTCGAAATGCATGAAATTCCTTCATTTGCACGGAATGAACGCATTTCAACCGTTTCGAGCAAGAAAGTCACGGAAGTTTGGCTGCAATAGCGAATCATTGGTGTTTTGAACGGAAACTTCGACGAACTCACGATACCCTCGAATCTTGTCGAAATCGACGTTACGGGCGAACGGTTCGTTCGAAATGCTCGATTTTGCAAAAATCACACATAGTTGGATGAAACTAAGGTTTTTCACACGTTTCCAACCAGAAACAACCATTTTTGGAGCTGGGAACGAAGATTCGACGAATTTGGTCGAAATCGATGTTGCGAGCGACCAAACCGTTCGCGATCGGTCGAAATGCATGAAATTCCTTCATTTGCACGAAATAAACGCATTTCAACCGTTTCGACCAAGAAAGTCACGGAAGTTTGGCTGCAATAGCGAATCATTGGTGTTTTGAACGGAAACTTCGACGAACTCACGATACCTTCGAATCTTGTCGAAATCGACGTTACGGGCGAACGGTTCGTTCGAAATGCTCGTTTTTGCAAAAATCACACATAGTTGGATGAAACTAAGGTTTTTCACACGTTTCCAACCAGAAACAACCATTTTTGTAGCTGAGAACGAAGATTCGACGAATTTGGTCGAAATCGATGTTGCGAGCGACCAAACCGTTCGCGATCGGTCGAAATGCATGAAATTCCTTCATTTGCACGGAATGAACGCATTCCAACCGTTTCGAGCAAGAAAGTCGAGGAAGTTTGGCTGCAATAGCGAATCGTTCGTGTTTTGAACGGAAACTTCGACGAACTCACAATACCCTCGAATCTTGTCGAAATCGACGTTACGGGCGAACGGTTCGTTCGAAATGCTCGATTTTGCAAAAATCACACATAGTTCGATGAAACTAAGGTTTTTCACACGTTTCCAACCAGAAACAACCATTTTTGTAGCTGGGAACGAAGATTCGGCGAATTTGGTCGAAATCGATGTTGCGAACGACCAAACCGTTCGCGATCGGTCGAAATGCATGAAATTCCTTCATTTGCACGGAATGAACGCATTTCAACCGTTTCGAGCAGGAAAGTCACGGAAGTTTGGCTGCAATAGCGAATCATTGGTGTTTTGAACGGAAACTTCGACGAACTCACGATACCCTCGAATCTTGTCGAAATCGACGTTACGGGCGAACGGTTTGTTCGAAATGCTCGATTTTGCAAAAATCACACATAGTTGGATGAAACTAAGGTTTTTCACACGTTTCCAACCAGAAACAACCATTTTTGTAGCTGGGAACGAAGATTCGACGAATTTGGTCGAAATCGATGTTGCGAGCGACCAAACCGTTCGCGATCGGTCGAAATGCATGAAATTCCTTCATTTGCACAGAATGAACGCATTCCAACCGTTTCGAGCAAGAAAGTCACGGAAGTTTGGCTGCAATAGCGAATCATTGGTGTTTTGAACGGAAACTTCGACGAACTCACGATGCCCTCGAATCTTGTCGAAATCGACGTTACGGGCGAACGGTTCGTTCGAAATGCTCGATTTTGCAAAAATCACACATAGTTGGATGAAACTAAGGTTTTTCACACGTTTCCAACCAGAAACAACCATTTTTGTAGCTTGGAACGAAGATTCGACGAATTTGGTCGACATCGATGTTGCGAGCGACACAACCGTTCGCGATCGGTCGAAATGCATGAAATTCCTTCATTTGCACGGAATGAACGCATTTCAACCGTTTCGAGCAAGAAAGTCACGGAAGTTTGGCTGCAATAGCGAATCATTGGTGTTTTGAACGGAAACTTCGACGAACTCACGATACCCTCGAATCTTGTCGAAATCGACGTTACGGGCGAACGGTGGGTTCGAAATGCTCGATTTTGCAAAAATCACACATAGTTCGATGAAACTAAGGTTTTTCACACGTTTCCAACCAGAAACAACCATTTTTGTAGCTGGGAACGAAGATTCGACGAATTTGGTCGAAATCGATGTTGCGAACGACCAAACCGTTTGCGATCGGTCGAAATGCATGAAATTCCTTCATTTGCACGAAATGAACGCATTTCAACCGTTTCGACCAAGAAAGTCACGGAAGTTTGGCTGCAATAGCGAATCATTGGTGTTTTGAACGGAAACTTCGACGAACTCACGATACCCTCGAATCTTGTCGAAATCGACGTTACGGGCGAACGGTTTGTTCGAAATGCTCGATTTTGCAAAAATCACACATAGTTGGATGAAACTAAGGTTTTTCACACGTTTCCAACCAGAATCAACCATTTTTGTAGCTGGGAACGAAGATTCGACGAATTTGGTCGAAATCGATGTTGCGAGCGACCAAACCGTTCGCGATCGGTCGAAATGCATGAAATTCCTTCATTTGCACGGAATGAACGCATTTCAACCGTTTCGAGCAGGAAAGTCACGGAAGTTTGGCTGCAATAGCGAATCATTGGTGTTTTGAACGGAAACTTCGACGAACTCACGATACCCTCGAATCTTGTCGAAATCGACGTTACGGGCGAACGGTTTGTTCGAAATGCTCGATTTTGCAAAAATCACACATAGTTGGATGAAACTAAGGTTTTTCACACGTTTCCAACCAGAAACAACCATTTTTGTAGCTGGGAACGAAGATTCGACGAATTTGGTCGAAATCGATGTTGCGAGCGACCAAACCGTTCGCGATCGGTCGGAATGCATGAAATTCCTTCATTTGCACAGAATGAACGCATTCCAACCGTTTCGAGCAAGAAAGTCACGGAAGTTTGGCTGCAATAGCGAATCATTGGTGTTTTGAACGGAAACTTCGACGAACTCACGATGCCCTCGAATCTTGTCGAAATCGACGTTACGGGCGAACGGTTCGTTCGAAATGCTCGATTTTGCAAAAATCACACATTGTTGGATTAAACTAAGGTTTTTCACACGTTTCCAACCAGAAACAACCATTTTTGTAGCTTGGAACGAAGATTCGTCGAATTTGGTCGACATCGATGTTGCGAGCGACCAAACCGTTCGCGATCGGTCGAAATGCATGAAATTCCTTCATTTGCACGGAATGAACGCATTTCAACCGTTTCGAGCAAGAAAGTCACGGAAGTTTGGCTGCAATAGCGAATCATTGGTGTTTTGAACGGAAACTTCGACGAACTCACGATACCCTCGAATCTTGTCGAAATCGACGTTACGGGCGAACGGTTCGTTCGAAATGCTCGATTTTGCAAAAATCACAAATAGTTGGATGAAACTAAGGTTTTTCACACGTTTCCAACCAGAAACAACCAATTTGTAGCTGGGAACGGAGATTCGACAAATTTGGTCGAAATCGATGTTGCGAACGACCAAACCGTTCGCGATCGGTCGAAATGCATGAAATTCCTTTATTTGCACGGAATTAACGCATTCCAACCGTTTCGAGCAAGAAAGTCGAGGAAGTTTGGCTGCAATAGCGAATCATTGGTGTTTTGAACGGAAACTTCGACGAACTCACGATACCCTCGAATCTTGTCGAAATCGACGTTACGGGCGAACGGTTCGTTCGAAATGCTCGTTTTTGCAAAAATCACACATAGTTGGATGAAACTAAGGTTTTTCACACGTTTCCAACCAGAAACAACCATTTTTGTAGCTGAGAACGAAGATTCGACGAATTTGGTCGAAATCGATGTTGCGAGCGACCAAACCGTTCGCGATCGGTCGAAATGCATGAAATTCCTTCATTTGCACGGAATGAACGCATTCCAACCGTTTCGAGCAAGAAAGTCGAGGAAGTTTGGCTGCAATAGCGAATCATTCGTGTTTTGAACGGAAACTTCGACGAACTCACGATACCCTCGAATCTTGTCGAAATCGACGTTACGGGCGAACGGTTCGTTCGAAATGCTCGATTTTGCAAAAATCACACATAGTTGGATGAAACTAAGGTTTTTCACACGTTTCCAACCAGAAACAACCATTTTTGTAGCTGAGAACGAAGATTCGACGAATTTGGTCGAAATCGATGTTGCGAACGACCAAACCGTTCGCGATCGGTCGAAATGCATGAAATTCCTTCATTTGCACGGAATGAACGCATTCCAACCGTTTCGAGCAAGAAAGTCGAGGAAGTTTGGCTGCAATAGCGAATCATTGGTGTTTTGAACGGAAACTTCGACGAACTCACGATACCCTCGAATCTTGTCGAAATCGACGTTACGGGCGAACGGTTTGTTCGAAATGCTCGATTTTGCAAAAATCACACATCGTTGGATGAAACTAAGGTTTTTCACACGTTTCCAACCAGAAACAACCATTTTTGTAGCTTGGAACGAAGATTCGACGAATTTGGTCGAAATCGATGTTGCGAGCGACCAAACCGTTCGCGATCGGTCGAAATGCATGAAATTCCTTCATTTGCAAGGAATGAACGCATTTCAACCGTTTCGAGCAAGAAAGTCACGGAAGTTTGGCTGCAATAGCGAATCATTGGTGTTTTGAACGGAAACTTCGACGAACTCACGATACCCTCGAATCTTGTCGAAATCGACGTTACGGGCGAACGGTTCGTTCGAAATGCTCGATTTCGCAAAAATCACACATAGTTGGATGAAACTAAGGTTTTTCACACGTTTCCAACCAGAAACAACCATTTTTGTAGCTTGGAACGAAGATTCGACGAATTTGGTCGAAATCGATGTTGCGAGCGACCAAACCGTTCGCGATCGGTCGAAATGCATGAAATTCCTTCATTTGCACGGAATGAACGCATTCCAACCGTTTCGAGCAAGGAAGTCGAGGAAGTTTGGCTGCAATAGCGAATCATTGGTGTTTTGAACGGAAACTTCGACGAACTCACGATACCCTCGAATCTTGTCGAAATCGACGTTACGGGCGAACGGTTCGTTCGAAATGCTCGTTTTTGCAAAAATCACACATAGTTGGATGAAACTAAGGTTTTTCACACGTTTCCAACCAGAAACAACCATTCTTGTAGCTGAGAACGAAGATTCGACGAATTTGGTCGAAATCGATGTTGCGAGCGACCAAACCGTTCGCGATCGGTCGAAATGCATGAAATTCCTTCATTTGCACGGAATGAACGCATTCCAACCGTTTCGAGCAAGAAAGTCGAGGAAGTTTGGCTGCAATAGCGAATCATTGGTGTTTTGAACGGAAACTTCGACGAACTCACGATACCCTCGAATCTTGTCGAAATCGACGTTACGGGCGAACGGTTCGTTCGAAATGCTCGATTTTGCAAAAATCACACATAGTTCGATGAAACTAAGGTTTTTCACACGTTTCCAACCAGAAACAACCATTTTTGTAGCTGGGAACGAAGATTCGACGAATTTGGTCGAAATCGATGTTGCGAACGACCAAACCGTTTGCGATCGGTCGAAATGCATGAAATTCCTTCATTTGCACGAAATGAACGCATTTCAACCGTTTCGACCAAGAAAGTCACGGAAGTTTGGCTGCAATAGCGAATCATTGGTGTTTTGAACGGAAACTTCGACGAACTCACGATACCCTCGAATCTTGTCGAAATCGACGTTACGGGCGAACGGTTTGTTCGAAATGCTCGATTTTGCAAAAATCACACATAGTTGGATGAAACTAAGGTTTTTCACACGTTTCCAACCAGAATCAACCATTTTTGTAGCTGGGAACGAAGATTCGACGAATTTGGTCGAAATCGATGTTGCGAGCGACCAAACCGTTCGCGATCGGTCGAAATGCATGAAATTCCTTCATTTGCACGGAATGAACGCATTTCAACCGTTTCGAGCAGGAAAGTCACGGAAGTTTGGCTGCAATAGCGAATCATTGGTGTTTTGAACGGAAACTTCGACGAACTCACGATACCCTCGAATCTTGTCGAAATCGACGTTACGGGCGAACGGTTTGTTCGAAATGCTCGATTTTGCAAAAATCACACATAGTTGGATGAAACTAAGGTTTTTCACACGTTTCCAACCAGAAACAACCATTTTTGTAGCTGGGAACGAAGATTCGACGAATTTGGTCGAAATCGATGTTGCGAGCGACCAAACCGTTCGCGATCGGTCGGAATGCATGAAATTCCTTCATTTGCACAGAATGAACGCATTCCAACCGTTTCGAGCAAGAAAGTCACGGAAGTTTGGCTGCAATAGCGAATCATTGGTGTTTTGAACGGAAACTTCGACGAACTCACGATGCCCTCGAATCTTGTCGAAATCGACGTTACGGGCGAACGGTTCGTTCGAAATGCTCGATTTTGCAAAAATCACACATTGTTGGATGAAACTAAGGTTTTTCACACGTTTCCAACCAGAAACAACCATTTTTGTAGCTTGGAACGAAGATTCGTCGAATTTGGTCGACATCGATGTTGCGAGCGACCAAACCGTTCGCGATCGGTCGAAATGCATGAAATTCCTTCATTTGCACGGAATGAACGCATTTCAACCGTTTCGAGCAAGAAAGTCACGGAAGTTTGGCTGCAATAGCGAATCATTGGTGTTTTGAACGGAAACTTCGACGAACTCACGATACCCTCGAATCTTGTCGAAATCGACGTTACGGGCGAACGGTTCGTTCGAAATGCTCGATTTTGCAAAAATCACAAATAGTTGGATGAAACTAAGGTTTTTCACACGTTTCCAACCAGAAACAACCAATTTGTAGCTGGGAACGGAGATTCGACAAATTTGGTCGAAATCGATGTTGCGAACGACCAAACCGTTCGCGATCGGTCGAAATGCATGAAATTCCTTCATTTGCACGGAATTAACGCATTCCAACCGTTTCGAGCAAGAAAGTCGAGGAAGTTTGGCTGCAATAGCGAATCATTGGTGTTTTGAACGGAAACTTCGACGAACTCACGATACCCTCGAATCTTGTCGAAATCGACGTTACGGGCGAACGGTTCGTTCGAAATGCTCGTTTTTGCAAAAATCACACATAGTTGGATGAAACTAAGGTTTTTCACACGTTTCCAACCAGAAACAACCATTTTTGTAGCTGAGAACGAAGATTCGACGAATTTGGTCGAAATCGATGTTGCGAGCGACCAAACCGTTCGCGATCGGTCGAAATGCATGAAATTCCCTCATTTGCACGGAATAAACGCATTCCAACCGTTTCGAGCAAGAAAGTCGAGGAAGTTTGGCTGCAATAGCGAATCATTCGTGTTTTGAACGGAAACTTCGACGAACTCACGATACCCTCGAATCTTGTCGAAATCGACGTTACGGGCGAACGGTTCGTTCGAAATGCTCGATTTTGCAAAAATCACACATAGTTGGATGAAACTAAGGTTTTTCACACGTTTTCAACCAGAAACAACCATTTTTGTAGCTGAGAACGAAGATTCGACGAATTTGGTCGAAATCGATGTTGCGAACGACCAAACCGTTCGCGATCGGTCGAAATGCATGAAATTCCTTCATTTGCACGGAATGAACGCATTCCAACCGTTTCGAGCAAGAAAGTCGAGGAAGTTTGGCTGCAATAGCGAATCATTGGTGTTTTGAACGGAAACTTCGACGAACTCACGATACCCTCGAATCTTGTCGAAATCGACGTTACGGGCGAACGGTTTGTTCGAAATGCTCGATTTTGCAAAAATCACACATCGTTGGATGAAACTAAGGTTTTTCACACGTTTCCAACCAGAAACAACCATTTTTGTAGCTTGGAACGAAGATTCGACGAATTTGGTCGAAATCGATGTTGCGAGCGACCAAACCGTTCGCGATCGGTCGAAATGCATGAAATTCCTTCATTTGCACGGAATGAACGCATTTCAACCGTTTCGAGCAAGAAAGTCACGGAAGTTTGGCTGCAATAGCGAATCATTGGTGTTTTGAACGGAAACTTCGACGAACTCACGATACCCTCGAATCTTGTCGAAATCGACGTTACGGGCGAACGGTTCGTTCGAAATGCTCGATTTTGCAAAAATCACACATAGTTGGATGAAACTAAGGTTTTTCACACGTTTCCAACCAGAAACAACCATTTTTGTAGCTGGGAACGAAGATTCGACGAATTTGGTCGAAATCGATGTTGCGAACGACCAAACCGTTTGCGATCGGTCGAAATGCATGAAATTCCTTCATTTGCACGGAATGAACGCATTTCAACCGTTTCGAGCAAGAAAGTCACGGAAGTTTGGCTGCAATAGCGAATCATTGGTGTTTTAAACGGAAACTTCGACGAACTCACGATACCCTCGAATCTTGTCGAAATCGACGTTACGGGCGAACGGTTTGTTCGAAATGCTCGATTTTGCAAAAATCACACATAGTTGGATGAAACTAAGGTTTTTCACACGTTTCCAACCAGAAACAACCATTTTTGTAGCTGGGAACGAAGATTCGACGAATTTGGTCGAAATCGATGTTGCGAGCGACCAAACCGTTCGCGATCGGTCGAAATGCATGAAATTCCTCCATTTGCACGGAATGAACGCATTTCAACCGTTTCGAGCAAGAAAGTCACGGAAGTTTGGCTGCAATAGCGAATCATTGGTGTTTTGAACGGAAACTTCGACGAACTCACGATACCCTCGAATCTTGTCGAAATCGACGTTACGGGCGAACGGTTTGTTCGAAATGCTCGATTTTGCAAAAATCACACATAGTTGGATGAAACTAAGGTTTTTCACACGTTTCCAACCAGAAACAACTATTTTTGTAGCTGGGAACGAAGATTCGACGAATTTGGTCGAAATCGATGTTGCGAGCGACCAAACCGTTCGCGATCGGTCGAAATGCATGAAATTCCTTCATTTGCACGGAATGAACGCATTTCAACCGTTTCGAGCAGGAAAGTCACGGAAGTTTGGCTGCAATAGCGAATCATTGGTGTTTTGAACGGAAACTTCGACGAACTCACGATACCCTCGAATCTTGTCGAAATCGACGTTACGGGCGAACGGTTTGTTCGAAATGCTCGATTTTGCAAAAATCACACATAGTTGGATGAAACTAAGGTTTTTCACACGTTTCCAACCAGAAACAACCATTTTTGTAGCTGGGAACGAAGATTCGACGAATCTGGTCGAAATCGATGTTGCGAGCGACCAAACCGTTCGCGATCGGTCGAAATGCATGAAATTCCTTCATTTGCACAGAATGAACGCATTCCAACCGTTTCGAGCAAGAAAGTTACGGAAGTTTGGCTGCAATAGCGAATCATTGGTGTTTTGAACGGAAACTTCGACGAACTCACGATGCCCTCGAATCTTGTCGAAATCGACGTTACGGGCGAACGGTTCGTTCGAAATGCTCGATTTTGCAAAAATCACACATAGTTGGATGAAACTAAGGTTTTTCACACGTTTCCAACCAGAAACAACCATTTTTGTAGCTTGGAACGAAGATTCGACGAATTTGGTCGACATCGATGTTGCGAGCGACCAAACCGTTCGCGATCGGTCGAAATGCATGAAATTCCTTCATTTGCACGGAATGAACGCATTTCAACCGTTTCGAGCAAGAAAGTCACGGAAGTTTGGCTGCAATAGCGAATCATTGGTGTTTTGAACGGAAACTTCGACGAACTCACGATACCCTCGAATCTTGTCGAAATCGACGTTACGGGCGAACGGTTCGTTCGAAATGCTCGATTTTGCAAAAATCACAAATAGTTGGATGAAACTAAGGTTTTTCACACGTTTCCAACCAGAAACAACCAATTTGTAGCTGGGAACGGAGATTCGACAAATTTGGTCGAAATCGATGTTGCGAACGACCAAACCGTTCGCGATCGGTCGAAATGCATGAAATTCCTTCATTTGCACGGAATGAACGCATTCCAACCGTTTCGAGCAAGAAAGTCGAGGAAGTTTGGCTGCAATAGCGAATCATTGGTGTTTTGAACGGAAACTTCGACGAACTCACGATACCCTCGAATCTTGTCGAAATCGACGTTACGGGCGAACGGTTCGTTCGAAATGCTCGATTTTGCAAAAATCACACATAGTTGGATGAAACTAAGGTTTTTCACACGTTTCCAACCAGAAACAACCATTTTTGTAGCTGAGAACGAAGATTCGACGAATTTGGTCGAAATCGATGTTGCGAGCGACCAAACCGTTCGCGATCGGTCGAAATGCATGAAATTCCTTCATTTGCACGGAATGAACGCATTTCAACCGTTTCGAGCAAGAAAGTCACGGAAGTTTAGCTGCAATAGCGAATCATTAGTGTTTTGAACGGAAACTTCGCCGAACTCACGATACCCTCGAATCTTGTCGAAATCGACGTTACGGGCGAACGGTTCGTTCGAAATGCTCGATTTTGCAAAAATCACACATAGTTGGATGAAACTAAGGTTATTTATTTATTTATTTATTGTTTCCACCGTATGGCGACATCGCCTTTTACAAATCCAACCAGCCTTATCTCTACAGGTACATGGTATTTTCGCCCTTAAAGCTAATACTTGGAAAACAAAGACAGAAAAACAATGCACATAAAATAAAAAACCAAACTGTTATCACAGCTTCATCGCTCTCACTCGTACTTAGCCATACAACGCCGGCTCTCTGGCTCTCGTTAGCCTCCAATCCCACTCGCTCCCCGCAGATCCAAACATACATGTGCCTCGTGGCTTCCGCGAAACCAATACCGCCCCGTATGTTTCCTGCGACACCCCCTCTTCCCACTCAGGCCCCTCCCGGCCCCTTCCTCTCGGCTTTTTCAGTCACCCCGCCCTCCCCCACCCTCATCCCCTCCACCGCACTCCGTTCTCGACCTGCTCACCCCTGCGAAAGCCCTGATATACTCGCACAATCCCCCCACCACCTGCCCCCTCAGGGTTTCCTTCGTCCACCTTTCCAGTTCCTCTCCCCCTCTCCCATTTCTCCATTCATCTACTGCAGCCACCCATTTTACGTTTATCTCCCCTCTCGCTTTTTTGCACTGCCAAATATGCGCCAACGTCTCCTCCTCTTCCCCACACACTCCGCAACTCCAATTATCAAAACCTTTTTCCCCGCCTTTCCAACGTTCCCGCATCTTAATCTAGCCCACTGTTCCTTCCAATCCCCTCTTATCCTCGGGTTATCCCAATATTTCTCCATCTCTACTCCTATCTTTATTTCCTTGTACATGGGATTAAAGGTGGACTTGTCCACCTTGACCCAATCTGCCTGTGTGTCCTGTTCCATCTTTCTCTTAACCCCCTCATTTAACAGTCTTTCCACTCTCTCCACATCCACGTTTGCTCCCCTTAATAGCCCAACCACCCTCCCCTCCCCCACCTCTTCCATCGCTTTCCTCAGCTCCACCCCCCATTTCGACGGATTTCCATTGATTAATCCCCTCACTTCCTCTCTGAGGCATACCTTAGGCCATCTTTCCCCACCCATTTTTAATATTCTTAGAATGTAATTCCCCGCTCGCCTCTGCGCCTCCACCTCGACACTTCTCCGGCCAGCTTCTAGTTTCCAGATATAGTCTGGCGTATTTCTAGCAACTCCCAAGGCCATTTTTACCATTCTTCCCTGCATTTTTTCTATTTCAGCTCTCCTCCTCCAACCCCAAATCTCGACACCGTATAGCGCCCCCGCTTTTACTAGTGAGTTCATCAACATCAACCTGTCCTTTAGCTTATCCATCCTCGCCCTTTTTGCCACCCCCCATACCGCGTTCGCTGCCTTAACCGCCTTCCCCACCAAGTTCCTTACGTGGGCGCTTCCCGTGTTCCTCGTCGAAAACCAATAGCCCAAGTATTTGTAATCTTTTACCACCTCTATCTCTCTCCCCTTAAACTTCCACACCTCTCCTTTCTTACGCCGCCCTCCATTTCTAAATACCATTATTTTCGTTTTTTTCACATTCACCTCCATCTTGATTTTTGTGACGAATCTTTCTAAGGATCTCAGCATTTTAACCAACTCTTCTCCCCTCTCTGCCACAATTGCCACGTCGTCCGCGTATTTTAAAGAGAAAATTTTTGTACCCTCTATCACCGACCCTCCCTCTTCTTTCCTCTCCCACCCTTCGTCTATATCATCCAAAACTAAATTGAACAAGGTGGGGCTAAGTGGGCACCCCTGCCTAGCCCCACACCCCGTCTCAAAGCGCTCCGTGACTCCCTCTCCCGCAATTACATCATTCGTTGTCCACTTGTAAATTCCCCTGATCATGTTGTACATCTTGCCCCTCACCCCCTTTTCCCAAAGTTTATTCAACAAGATTGCCCTGTCCACCCTGTCAAACGCCGCCTTGAAATCCACAAGTGCCACATAAAGTTTCCCCCCCTCTTTTTTCAGTCTATTGTTAATCAGACTGTTCAAAACAAAGATATGGTCCCGTGTCCCTCTTCCTTCTCTGAACCCCGCCTGACTCTCTCTCAACACCCCCACCCTTTCAATCCACCCGTTCAGTCTCTTCACCATAATGCCCGTCAGTAACTTGTACCCCACGTTTAGCAGCGAAATTCCTCTGTAATTGCTAACCTGCTCCTCATCTCCTGCTTTAAGTATTGGGAAGATCCCCCCGTTCTCCCACCCCTTAGGCAATTCCCCGTTTTCCCAGGCCTGATTCAGCGCTCCCCGCAGGTCCTCTCTCCTCTCCCGCGTCAAACCTTTTAAAAATTCCGCTGGTATTCCGTCATCACCCGCCGCTTTCTTGTTTTTTAAGCCCTTCAATGCCTTTATAAGTTCCCGCGCGCTGATCTCCGCGTCCAGTATCTGGTCCCTTTCACCCTCGTTTTCCCTTTCTTGCCTCTCACCTCTCCTCTCCGGTAGCCTCCCACCTTCTCCCGCCTCCCCTCCTAATAGCACCGAAAAATACTCTGCCCACTGCTGCTTTTCAATCGCTAGCCCAGCACGTCTTCGTCTGGGCCTGAAATTTGCCACGGCTTCCCACCACTCCGTTATATTTCGACTTTCCCTTATCTTCCTCCATCTTTCCTCCGACCATTCCTTCCGTTTTCTACCACATAACTCCCTTAAGCTCTTCCTTTCTTCTGCCAACCTTCTTTTCTCACGCTCCATACCCCCCACCTCCCCCTTCACCCGCCGCTCCTCACTTGTCAGCCTGCTTATTTCCGCTTTTTTCCCTAAGAAAGCCTTCAACGCCATCCACACTTTCCGCTTCTGCTCCTTGCATTCTGCATCAAACCAGCTTTTTACCTCACCCCCTGCCACTTTTTGCACTTTCACCATGCCTGCCTCCCCCGCTGCCCCCCAAATAACCCTCCTCAATTTCTCCCATTTCCCCTCTACTTCGTCTCTCTCCGTCCCCTGTCCTATCAGATTTAGTCCCCTCTCGTATCTGCCCGCGTCCTCATCCTTCCAAACTAGTTTTTCCCCCACCACCCCTCCTTTTTTCTTCCGAACCCAGACCCTCCTGTCCCCCCCGCCCCTCATCCGCAAAGTTACCGGCAAGTGGTCTGACTCATCTCTCGTTACCACCTCCAGCTGTTCTACTAGGTCCTCCTCTTCGTCCTCCAGTCTGATAACCAGGTCGAGAACGGAGCCGTCCCCCCCACTACCAACAAACGTCAGCCTCCCTTCCTCGTCTCCTCTCATTCTTCCATTTAACACCGCCATGCCCATGTTATTACACCAGCCCAGCTATTTTCTTCCCTCCCCATTGCACACCCCGTCTTGCGACTTTCTGAGTCCCGCCCCCCCCCCCTAATTTCTCACACTCAGTCATCCCCTGCTCTTCTCCAATCCTCGCATTCAAATCTCCCACAATTATAATTGCCGCCCCCCTCTCCACTCCCTCTTCCACCAAGTCCCTCATCGGTTCAACAATATTTTTCATCCCGACATTATTATACGTTTCGATTAACCATAGCTCTTTTCTTTCGCTAGGTCGATTTATTTTTATTACCATGCCATTCCTCCATTCGTCCACTCGGCATCTCTCACTCAAATTTGTTCTAATTCCCACTAAGTGACCCCCACCCGCTCTCCCCCTCACTTTCTCCCGCACCGCCGCTTTCGCCCACCACTTGAAACCCCCCCCCAAATTTGTTTATGAAAGTTTTTTCCCTCCCCGCCTCCAACCACGTTTCTTGCAGCAAAATTACGTCAAATTTCCTCAAAAAATCTCTCGCCTGCCACAGGCTTCCCATCCCCGCCACATTCCACGAAACAACCTCCCATCCCTCTTCCCGACTACTTCCGAAATGTCATTCTCTCCAGCCTCCCCTCTCTCTCGACCCAGCCCCACCACACACCGTTTACACACAACTTCATATATCCCATCGATACAATTTTTCCCGCTCGCTTCTTCTCTTCCGCCTCTCTTTTCAACCACTCTGAGATCTTCATTTCCCTCGCTGTGAGATCGTCGTCCAGTGTAATCCCCAGACTTTTCAGCTCGGTTTTCCTCATCATTATCTCCCTCTTCATCTCCATTGATCCCATCGTTATTACTGGACCCCCTCCCACTCTCAACACTTCGACGATTCTAACCTTGAGCCCCATCTTTTCTCCGAACATCGTCTCCAGTTCTTTGGCAATTGTTTGCACCGAACTGGCTCCGCTTGCCCCTCGAACCACAATATTCCTCTTCCTTCTTCTTCTTTCCAGCGCTTCCCAATGCCATTCGCTCTCCGAGAGTGCGTCTGGTCTGTCCCGCTCATTCGCCCCATTCGTCTCCGTTTTCTTCTTACCCGCTGACCGCCACGTACGGACGCTCTCCCCTCGGCCCCTTGCCTGCTCACGAACAGCTGACTCGTCCGCATTTTCCTCATCCGAGCCATTCTTCCTCTCCCCCCCTTCGCTCCTTCGTGATTGCCGCGACGACTGGGAATACGTGTTCGTCTCCGTCAACTGTGTTCCCCCACACGTAGCTCTGTCCCGTCCACCGTCAACGTCCCCCATTTGGCGACCCCCACTCCTCGCATACTCAATACCGTCAGCCGCTCTTTCCAAATTTTTCCCTTCCACATTATTATTTCCGTCCGACACCGACCTGTCACTGACACTGACGCTTCCCCCTCTCCTTCGTTCCTCACTATCCTCCACAACTCCAAGTTCCAGCATTCTGATAGTCTCAGCCATCCCGCGTTTTTCCTCATCCCATATGCACCAGTCATTTTCCCTCTTCATCTTCCACATTTCTATTTCTTCCAACAAATCTTTAATAATCCTGTTCATGCTTTCACACCTGCACGGCATCGGGTTTATTTCACACTTTAGCTCCGTCACCCCTCCCTTCCACATATTCACAAGTCTTTCCTCCATCCGCTGCATTTCTCCCAATAATATTCCCTCCCTTGTTATTCCCGTCGATGCACTTTTTCCATATTCCGTTGACTGCGTGCCCACGTCCCGCGAGCATCCCACCTCACCGTCAGCTCTTTCCTCATCGACCATCCCCGTACTCGTAGCCATCACGCCGCCGCCGTCGTTGTGCTCGGTCGCTCGCACTTGATTCCCCACTCCCGCTCTCTCGTTTTCTCCTCCGTCGCTCGTCTCAGCCCCCACACTTCCCCCTCTCTCACTCGAACGTGCAACTCTATCCCGCTTCTCGAACGCCGCCGGCGCCTCCTCGCCGCTCATGATACCACGCCGCAAAAAACGATCGATTGATCCCTCATCCGCATTACCGACCGTCGTCTTCTTTACCTTCCGCGGCCTGCCTCGCGTAGCCTTCTCGGTCGGCTCGCTGCCCTCAGCCTCCGCCGCGGGCGCCACCAAATTCATCGCGTCGCTTTCCCGCCCCCTCTCACTTCCCTCACCTCCCAGCTCCTTCTCTTTGTCCTGTCCCAAGCTCGCCATGCTTAACCTCCAAAACCCGGCATCGACTTCACCCACACCCTTTTTCCACTTCACTTTCACTCATACAAATTTCCGTGTCCTACCGATGCCCAACTTTCATAGTCTTTAACAGAAAAAGCAAAAAAACCGATACAAAAGGCAAACAGTCACAAGAATATATAACACGCGGCTAGCGGCGTACCACGCAGCGTCTTTATCCCACGCCGCGCTCGCTGTGCTTGACCTCACCACCCGGCGTCAGCTTCGCACTTTCCACTCAGCCTCCTTCACCAGGCCTTTTTCTATGCTACCCACACTTCCACTAGATCAACTTTTTCCGCTCTTCACAAATATCCACTTTTTTCCCTTCTCAAACTAAATAGAGTGCCGATATTTTCCATTAATCACGGTGCCCAAAAACCGATGCGACCTGTCGCTGCGCCACCTCGTGGCGATCTCCGATGAAACTAAGGTTTTTCACACGTTTCCAACCAGAAACAACCATTTTTGTAGCTGGGAAAGAAGATTCGACGAATTTGGTCGAAATCGATGTTGCGAACGACCAAACCGTTTGCGATCGGTCGAAATGCATGAAATTCCTTCATTCGCACGGAATGAACGCATTTCAACCGTTTCGAGAAAGAAAGTCACGAAAGTTTGGCTGCAATAGCGAATCATTGGTGTTTTGAACGGAAACTTCGACGAACTTACGATACCCTCGAATCTTGTCGAAATCGACGTTACGGGCGAACGGTTTGTTCGAAATGCTCGATTTTGCAAAAATCACACACAGTTGGATGAAACTAAGGTTTTTCACACGTTTCCAACCAGAAACAACCATTTTTGTAGCTTGGAACGAAGATTCGACGAATTTGGTCGAAATCGATGTTGCGAGCGACCAAACCGTTCGCGATCGGTCGAAATGCATAAAATTCCTTCATTTGCACGGAATGAACGCATTTCAACCGTTTCGAGCAAGAAAGTCACGGAAGTTTGGCTGCAATAGCGAATCATTGGTGTTTTGAACGGAAACTTCGACGAACTTACGATACCCTCGAATCTTGTCGAAATCGACGTTACGGGCGAACGGTTTGTTCGAAATGCTCGATTTTGCAAAAATCACACATAGTTGGATGAAACTAAGGTTTTTCACACGTTTCCAACCAGAAACAACCATTTTTGTAGCTTGAAACGAAGATTCGACGAATTTGGTCGAAATCGATGTTGCGAGCGACCAAACCGTTCGCGATCGGTCGAAATGCATGAAATTCCTTCATTTGCACGGAATGAACGCATTTCAACCGTTTCGAGCAAGAAAGTCACGGAAGTTTGGCTGCAATAGCGAATCATTGGTGTTTTGAACGGAAACTTCGACGAACTCACGATACCCTCGAATCTTGTCGAAATCGACGTTACGGGCGAACGGTTCGTTCGAAATGCTCGATTTTGCAAAAATCACACATAGTTGGATGAAACTAAGGTTTTTCACACGTTTCCAACCAGAAACAACCATTTTTGTAGCTGGGAACGAAGATTCGACGAATTTGGTCGAAATCGATGTTGCGAACGACCAAACCGTTTGCGATCGGTCGAAATGCATGAAATTCCTTCATTTGCACGGAATGAACGCATTTCAACCGTTTCGAGCAAGAAAGTCACGGAAGTTTGGCTGCAATAGCGAATCATTGGTGTTTTGAACGGAAACTTCGACGAACTCACGATACCCTCGAATCTTGTCGAAATCGACGTTACGGGCGAACGGTTTGTTCGAAATGCTCGATTTTATAAAAATCACACATAGTTGGATGAAACTAAGGTTTTTCACACGTTTCCAACCAGAAACAACCATTTTTGTAGCTGGGAACGAAGATTCGACGAATTTGGTCGAAATCGATGTTGCGAGCGACCAAACCGTTCGCGATCGGTCGAAATGCATGCAATTCCTCCATTTGCACGGAATGAACGCATTTCAACCGTTTCGAGCAAGAAAGTCACGGAAGTTTGGCTGCAATAGCGAATCATTGGTGTTTTGAACGGAAACTTCGACGAACTCACGATACCCTCGAATCTTGTCGAAATCGACGTTACGGGCGAACGGTTTGTTCGAAATGCTCGATTTTGCAAAAATCACACATAGTTGGATGAAACTAAGGTTTTTCACACGTTTCCAACCAGGAACAACCATTTGTGTAGCTGGGAACGAAGATTCGACAAATTTGGTCGAAATCGATGTTGCGAGCGACCAAACCGTTCGCGATCGGTCGAAATGCATGAAATTCCTTCATTTGCACAGAATGAACGCATTTCAACCGTTTCGAGCAAGAAAGTTACGGAAGTTTGGCTGCAATAGCGAATCATTGGTGTTTTGAACGGAAACTTCGACGAACTCACGATACCCTCGAATCTTGTCGGAATCGACGTTACGGGCGAACGGTTCGTTCGAAATGCTCGATTTTGCAAAAATCACACATAGTTGGATGAAACTAAGGTTTTTCACACGTTTCCAACCAGAAACAACCATTTTTGTAGCTGGGAACGAAGATTCGACAAATTTGGTCGAAATCGATGTTGCGAGCGACCAAACCGTTCGCGATCGGTCGAAATGCATGAAATTCCTTCATTTGCACGGAATGAACGCATTTCAACCGTTTCGAGCAAGAAAGTCACGGAAGTTTGGCTGCAATAGCGAATCATTGGTGTTTTGAACGGAAACTTCGACGAACTCACGATACCCTCGAATCTTGTCGAAATCGACGTTACGGGCGAACGGTTCGTTCGAAATGCTCGATTTTGCAAAAATCACACATAGTTGGATGAAACTAAGGTTTTTCACACGTTTCCAACCAGAAACAACCATTTTTGTAGCTGGGAACGAAGATTCGACGAATTTGGTCGAAATCGATGCTGCGAACGACCAAACCGTTTGCGATCGGTCGAAATGCATGAAATTCCTTCATTTGCACGGAATGAACGCATTTCAACCGTTTCGAGCAGGAAAGTCACGGAAGTTTGGCTGCAATAGCGAATCATTGGTGTTTTGAACGGAAACTTCGACGAACTCACGATACCCTCGAATCTTGTCGAAATCGACGTTACGGGCGAACGGTTCGTTCGAAATGCTCGGTTTCGAAAAAATCACCCATAGTTGGATGAAACTAAGGTTTTTCACACGTTTCCAACCAGAAACAACCATTTTTGTAGCTGGGAACGAAGATTCGACGAATTTGGTCGAAATCGATGCTGCGAACGACCAAACCGTTTGCGATCGGTCGAAATGCATGAAATTCCTTCATTTGCACGGAATGAACGCATTTCAACCGTTTCGAGCAGGAAAGTCACGGAAGTTTGGCTGCAATAGCGAATCATTGGTGTTTTGGACGGAAACTTCGACGAACTCACGATACCCTCGAATCTTGTCGAAATCGACGTTACGGGCGAACGGTTTGTTCGAAATGCTCGATTTTGCAAAAATCACACATAGTTGGATGAAACTAAGGTTTTTCACACGTTTCCAACCAGAAACAACCATTTTTGTAGCTGGGAACGAAGATTCGACGAATTTGGTCGAAATCGATGTTGCGAGCGACCAAACCGTTCGCGATCGGTCGAAATGCATGAAATTCCTCCATTTGCACGGAATGAACGCATTTCAACCGTTTCGAGCAAGAAAGTCACGGAAGTTTGGCTGCAATAGCGAATCATTGGTGTTTTGAACGGAAACTTCGACGAACTCACGATACCCTCGAATCTTGTCGAAATCGACGTTACGGGCGAACGGTTTGTTCGAAATGCTCGATTTTGCAAAAATCACACATAGTTGGATGAAACTAAGGTTTTTCACACGTTCCCAACCAGGAACAACCATTTGTGTAGCTGGGAACGAAGATTCGACAAATTTGGTCGAAATCGATGTTGCGAGCGACCAAACCGTTCGCGATCGGTCGAAATGCATGAAATTTCTTCATTTGCACAGAATGAACGCATTTCAACCGTTTCGAGCAAGAAAGTCACGGAAGTTTGGCTGCAATAGCGAATCATTGGTGTTTTGAACGGAAACTTCGACGAACTCACGATACCCTCGAATCTTGTCGAAATCGACGTTACGGGCGAACGGTTCGTTCGAAATGCTCGATTTTGCAAAAATCACACATAGTTGGATGAAACTAAGGTTTTTCACACGTTTCCAACCAGAAACAACCATTTTTGTAGCTGGGAACGAAGATTCGACGAATTTGGTCGAAATCGATGTTGCGAGCGACCAAACCGTTCGCGATCGGTCGAAATGCATGAAATTCCTTCATTTGCACGAAATAAACGCATTTTAACCGTTTCGAGCAAGAAAGTCACGGAAGTTTGGCTGCAATAGCGAATCATTGGTGTTTTGAACGGAAACTTCGACGAACTCACGATACCCTCGAATCTTGTCGAAATCGACGTTACGGGCGAACGGTTCGTTCGAAATGCTCGATTTTGCAAAAATCACACATAGTTGGATGAAACTAAGGTTTTTCACACGTTTCCAACCAGAAACAACCATTTTTGTAGCTGGGAACGAAGATTCGACGAATTTGGTCGAAATCGATGTTGCGAACGACCAAACCGTTTGCGATCGGTCGAAATGCATGAAATTCCTTCATTTGCACGGAATGAACGCATTTCAACCGTTTCGAGCAAGAAAGTCACGGAAGTTTGGCTGCAATAGCGAATCATTGGTGTTTTGAACGGAAACTTCGACGAACTCACGATGCCCTCGAATCTTGTCGAAATCGACGTTACGGGCGAACGGTTCGTTCGAAATGCTCGATTTTGCAAAAATCACACATAGTTGGATGAAACTAAGGTTTTTCACACGTTTCCAACCAGAAACAACCATTTTTGTAGCTTGGAACGAAGATTCGACGAATTTGGTCGAAATCGATTTTGCGAGCGACCAAACCGTTCGCGATCGGTCGAAATGCATGAAATTCCTTCATTTGCACGGAATGAACGCATTTCAACCGTTTCGAGCAAGAAAGTCACGGAAGTTTGGCTGCAATAGCGAATCATTGGTGTTTTGAACGGAAACTTCGACGAACTCACGATACCCTCGAATCTTGTCGAAATCGACGTTACGGGCGAACGGTTCGTTCGAAATGCTCGATTTTGCAAAAATCACACATAGTTGGATGAAACTAAGGTTTTTCATACGTTTCCAACCAGAAACAACCATTTTTGTAGCTGGGAACGAAGATTCGACGAATTTGGTCGAAATCGATGTTGCGAGCGACCAAACCGTTCGCGATCGGTCGAAATGCATGAAATTCCTTCATTTGCACGGAATGAACGCATTTCAACCGTTTCGAGCAAGAAAGTCACGGAAGTTTGGCTGCAATAGCGATTCATTAGTGTTTTGAACGGAAACATCGACGAACTCACGATACCCTCGAATCTTGTCGAAATCGACGTTACGGGCGAACGGTTCGTTCGAAATGCTCGATTTTGCAAAAATCACACATAGTTGGATGAAACTAAGGTTTTTCACACGTTTCCAACCAGAAACAACCATTTTTGTAGCTGGGAACGAAGATTCGACGAATTTGGTCGAAATCGATGTTGCGAACGACCAAACCGTTTGCGATCGGTCGAAATGCATGAAATTCCTTCATTTGCACGAAATGAACGCATTTCAACCGTTTCGAGCAAGAAAGTCACGGAAGTTTGGCTGCAATAGCGAATCATTAGTGTTTTGAACGGAAACTTCGACGAACTCACGATACCCTCGAATCTTGTCGAAATCGACGTTACGGGCGAACGGTTTGTTCGAAATGCTCGATTTTGCAAAAATCACACATCGTTGGATGAAACTAAGGTTTTTCACACGTTTCCAACCAGAAACAACCATTTTTGTAGCTTGGAACGAAGATTCGACGAATTTGGTCGAAATCGATGTTGCGAGCGACCAAACCGTTCGCGATCGGTCGAAATGCATGAAATTCCTTCATTTGCACGGAATGAACGCATTTCAACCGTTTCGAGCAAGAAAGTCACGGAAGTTTGGCTGCAATAGCGAATCATTGGTGTTTTGAACGGAAACTTCGACGAACTCACGATACCCTCGAATCTTGTCGAAATCGACGTTACGGGCGAACGGTTCGTTCGAAATGCTCGATTTTGCAAAAATCACACATAGTTGGATGAAACTAAGGTTTTTCACACGTTTCCAACCAGAAACAACCATTTTTGTAGCTTGGAACGAAGATTCGACGAATTTGGTCGAAATCGATGTTGCGAGCGACCAAACCGTTCGCGATCGGTCGAAATGCATGAAATTCCTTCATTTGCACGGAATGAACGCATTTCAACCGTTTCGAGCAAGAAAGTCACGGAAGTTTAGCTGCAATAGCGAATCATTAGTGTTTTGAACGGAAACTTCGACGAACTCACGATACCCTCGAATCTTGTCGAAATCGACGTTACGGGCGAACGGTTCGTTCGAAATGCTCGATTTTGCAAAAATCACACATAGTTGGATGAAACTAAGGTTTTTCACACGTTTCCAACCAAAAACAACCATTTTTGTAGCTGGGAAACAAGATTCGACGAATTTGGTCGAAATCGATGTTGCGAACGACCAAACCGTTTGCGATCGGTCGAAATGCATGAAATTCCTTCATTCGCACGGAATGAACGCATTTCAACCGTTTCGAGCAAGAAAGTCACGGAAGTTTGGCTGCAATAGCGAATCATTGGTGTTTTGAACGGAAACTTCGACGAACTCACGATACCCTCGAATCTTGTCGAAATCGACGTTACGGGCGAACGGTTCGTTCGAAATGCTCGATTTTGCAAAAATCACACATAGTTGGATGAAACTAAGGTTTTTCACACGTTTCCAACCAGAAACAACCATTTTTGTAGCTGGGAACGAAGATTCGACGAATTTGGTCGAAATCGATGTTGCGAGCGACCAAACCGTTCGCGATCGGTCGAAATGCATGAAATTCCTTCATTTGCACGGAATGAACGCATTTCAACCGTTTCGAGCAAGAAAGTCACGGAAGTTTGGCTGCAATAGCGAATCATTGGTGTTTTGAACGGAAACTTCGACGAACTCACGATACCCTCGAATCTTGTAGAAATCGACGTTACGGGCGAACGGTTCGTTCGAAATGCTCGATTTTGCAAAAATCACACATAGTTGGATGAAACTAAAGTTTTTCACACGTTTCTAACCAGAAACAACCATTTTTGTAGCTGAGAACGAAGATTCGACGAATTTGGTCGAAATCGATGTTGCGAACGACCAAACGGTTTGCGATCGGTCGAAATGCATGAAATTCCTTCATTCGCACGGAATGAACGCATTTCAACCGTTTCGAGCAAGAAAGTCACGGAAGTTTGGCTGCAATAGCGAATCATTAGTGTTTTGAACGGAAACTTCGACGAACTCACGATACCCTCGAATCTTGTCGAAATCGACGTTACGGGCGAACGGTTCGTTCGAAATGCTCGATATTGGAAAAATCACACATAGTTGGATGAAACTAAGGTTTTTCACACGTTTCCAACCAGAAACAACCATTTTTGTAGCTTGGAACGAAGATTCGACGAATTTGGTCGAAATCGATGTTGCGAGCGACCAAACCGTTCGCGATCGGTTGAAATGCATGAAATTCCTTCATTTGCACGGAATGAACGCATTTCAACCGTTTCGAGCAAGAAAGTCACGGAAGTTTGGCTGCAATAGCGAATCATTGGTGTTTTGAACGGAAACTTCGACGAACTTACGATACCCTCGAATCTTGTCGAAATCGACGTTACGGGCGAACGGTTTGTTCGTAATGCTCGATTTTGCAAAAATCACACATAGTTGGATGAAACTAAGGTTTTTCACACGTTTCCAACCAGAAACAACCATTTTTGTAGCTGGGAACGAAGATTCGACGAATTTGGTCGAAATCGATGTTGCGAGCGACCAAACCGTTCGCGATCGGTCGAAATGCATGAAATTCCTTCATTTGCACAGAATGAACGCATTTCAACCGTTTCGAGCAAGAAAGTCACGGAAGTTTGGCTGCAATAGCGAATCATTGGTGTTTTGAACGGAAACTTCGACGAACTCACGATACCCTCGAATCTTGTCGAAATCGACGTTACGGGTGAACGGTTCGTTCGAAATGCTCGATTTTGCAAAAATCACACATAGTTGGATGAAACTAAGGTTTTTCACACGTTTTCAACCAGAAACAACCATTTTTGTAGCTGGGAACAAAGATTCGACGAATTTGGTCGAAATCGATGTTGCGAGCGACCAAACCGTTCGCGATCGGTCGAAATGCATGAAATTCCTTCATTTGCACAGAATGAACGCATTTCAACCGTTTCGAGCAAGAAAGTCACGGAAGTTTGGCTGCAATAGCGAATCATTGGTGTTTTGAACGGAAACTTCGACGAACTCACGATACCCTCGAATCTTGTCGAAATCGACGTTACGGGTGAACGGTTCGTTCGAAATGCTCGATTTTGCAAAAATCACACATAGTTGGATGAAACTAAGGTTTTTCACACGTTTCCAACCAGAAACACCCGTTTTTGTAGCTTGGAACGAAGATTCCACGAATTTGGTCGAAATCGATGTTGCGAGCGACCAAACCGTTCGCGATCGGTCGAAATGCATGAAATTCCTTCATTTGCACGGAATGAACGCATTTCAACCGTTTCGAGCAAGAAAGTCACGGAAGTTTGGCTGCAATAGCGAATCATTGGTGTTTTGAACGGAAACTTCGACGAACTCACGATACCCTCGAATCTTGTCGAAATCGACGTTACGGGCGAACGGTTCGTTCGAAATGCTCGATATTGAAAAATCACACATAGTTGGATGAAACTAAGGTTTTTCACACGTTTCCAACCAGAAACAACCATTTTTGTAGCTGGGAACGAAGATTCGACGAATTTGGTCGGAATCGATGTTGCGAGCGACCAAACCGTTCGCGATCGGTCGAAATGCATGAAATTCCTTCATTTGCACGGAATGAACGCATTTCAACCGTTTCGAGCAGGAAAGTCACGGAAGTTTGGCTGCAATAGCGAATCATTAGTGTTTTGAACGGAAACTTCGACGAACTCACGATACCCTCGAATCTTGTCGAAATCGACGTTACGGGCGAACGGTTCGTTCGAAATGCTCGATTTTGCAAAAATCACACATAGTTCGATGAAACTAAGGTTTTTCACACGTTTCCAACCAGAAACAACCATTTTTGTAGCTGGGAACGAAGATTCGACGAATTTGGTCGAAATCGATGTTGCGAACGACCAAACCGTTTGCGATCGGTCGAAATGCATGAAATTCCCTTCATTTGCACGGAATGAACGCATTTCAACCGTTTCGAGCAAGAAAGTCACGGAAGTTTGGCTGCAATAGCGAATCATTGGTGTTTTGAACGGAAACTTCGACGAACTTACGATACCGTTACGGGTGAACGGTTCGTTCGAAATGCTCGATTTGCAAAAATCACACATAGTTGGATGAAACTAGGTTTTTCACACGTTTCCAACCAGAAACACCCGTTTTGTAGCTTGGACGAAGATTCCACGAATTTGGTCGAAATCGATGTTGCGAGCGACCAAACCGTTCGCGATCGGTCGAAATGCATGAAATTCCATCATTTGCACGAATGAACGCATTTCAACCGTTTCGAGCAAGAAAGTCACGGAAGTTTGGCTGCAATAGCGAATCATTGGTGTTTTGAACGGAAACTTCGACGAACTCACGATACCCTCGAATCTTGTCGAAATCGACGTTACGGGCGAACGGTTCGTTCGAAATGCTCGATATTGGAAAAATCACACATAGTTGGATGAAACTAAGGTTTTTCACACGTTTCCAACCAGAAACACCATTTTTGTAGCTGGAACGAGATTCGACGAATTTGGTCGGAATCGATGTTGCGAGCGACCAAACCGTTCGCGATCGGTCGAAATGCATGAAATTCCTTCATTTGCACGGAATGAACGCATTTCAACCGTTTCGAGCAAGAAAGTCACGGAAGTTTGGCTGCAATAGCGAATCATTGGTGTTTGAACGGAAACTTCGACGAACTCACGATACCCTCGAATCTTGTAGAAATCGACGTTACGGGCGAACGGTTCGTTCGAAATGCTCGATTTTGCAAAATCACACATAGTTGGATGAAACTAAAGTTTTTCACACGTTTTCCAACCAGAAACAACCATTTTTGTAGCTGAGAACGAAGATTCGACGAATTTGGTCGAATCGATGTTGCGAACGACCAAACGGTTTGCGATCGGTCGAAATGCATGAAATTCCTTCATCGCACGGAATGAACGCATTTCAACCGTTTCGAGCAAGAAAGTCACGGAAGTTTGGCCTGCAATAGCGAATCATTAGTGTTTTGAACGGAAACTTCGACGAACTCACGATACCCTCGAATCTTGTCGAAATCGACGTTACGGGCGAACGGTTCGTTCGAAATGCTCGATATTGGAAAAATCACACATAGTTGGATGAAACTAAGGTTTTTCACACGTTTCCAACCAGAAACAACCATTTTTGTAGCTTGGAACGAAGATTCGACGAATTTGGTCGAAATCGATGTTGCGAGCGACCAAACCGTTCGCGATCGGTTGAAATGCATGAAATTCCTTCATTTGCACGGAATGAACGCATTTCAACCGTTTCGAGCAAGAAAGTCACGGAGTTTGGCTGCAATAGCGAATCATTGGTGTTTTGAACGGAAACTTCGACGAACTTACGATACCCTCGAATCTTGTCGAAATCGACGTTACGGGCGAACGGTTTGTTCGAAATGCTCGATTTTGCAGAAATCACACATAGTTGGATGAAACTAAGGTTTTTCACACGTTTCAACCAGAAACAACCATTTTTGTAGCTTGGAACGAAGATTCGACGAATTTGGTCGAAATCGATGTTGCGAGCGACCAAACCGTTCGCGATCGGTCGAAATGCATGAAATTCCTTCATTTGCACGGAATGAACGCATTTCAACGTTTCGAGCAGAAAGTCACGGAAGTTTGGCTGCAATAGCGAATCATTGGTGTTTTGAACGGAAACTTCGACGAACTCACGATACCCTCGAATCTTGTCGAAATCGACGTTACGGGCGAACGGTTCGTTCGAAATGCTCGATATTGGAAAAATCACACATAGTTGGATGAAACTAAGGTTTTGCACACGTTTCCAACCAGAAACAACCATTTTGGTAGCTGGGAACGGAGATTCGACGAATTTGTCGGAATCAATGTTCCGAGCGACCAAACTGTTCGCGATCGGGTTCGAAATGCATGAATTCCTTCATTTGCACGGGATGACGCATTCAACTGTTTCGAGCAAGAAAGTCACGGAAGTTTGCAGCAATAGCGAATCATTAGTGTTTTGAACGGAAACTTCGACTAACTCACGATACCCTCGAATCTTGTCGAAATCGACGTTACGGGCGAACGGTTCGTTCGAAATGCTCGATTTTGCAAAAATCACACATAGTTGGATGAAACTAAGGTTTTTCACACGTTTCCAACCAGAAACAACCATTTTTGTAGCTGGGAACGAAGATTCGACGAATTTGGTCGAAATCGATGTTGCGAGCGACCAAACCGTTCGCGATCGGTCGAAATGCATGAAATTCCTTCATTTGCACAGAATGAACGCATTTCAACCGTTTCGAGCAAGAAAGTCACGGAAGTTTGGCTGCAATAGCGAATCATTGGTGTTTTGAACGGAAACTTCGACGAACTCACGATACCCTCGAATCTTGTCGAAATCGACGTTACGGGTGAACGGTTCGTTCGAAATGCTCGATTTTGCAAAAATCACACATAGTTGGATGAAACTAAGGTTTTTCACACGTTTTCAACCAGAAACAACCATTTTTGTAGCTGGGAACAAAGATTCGACGAATTTGGTCGAAATCGATGTTGCGAGCGACCAAACGTTCGCGATCGGTCGAAATGCATGAAATCCTTCATTTGCACAGAATGAACGCATTTCAACCGTTTCGAGCAAGAAAGTCACGGAAGTTTGGCTGCAATAGCGAATCATTGGTGTTTTGAACGGAAACTTCGACGAACTCACGATACCCTCGAATCTTGTCGAAATCGACGTTACGGGTGAACGGTTCGTTCGAAATGCTCGATTTGCAAAAATCACACATAGTTGGATGAAACTAAGGTTTTTCACACGTTTCCAACCAGAAACACCCGTTTTTGTAGCTTGGAACGAAGATTCCACGAATTTGGTCGAAATCGATGTTGCGAGCGACCAAACCGTTCGCGATCGGTCGAAATGCATGAAATTCCTTCATTTGCACGGAATGAACGCATTTCAACCGTTTCGAGCAAGAAAGTCACGGAAGTTTGGCTGCAATAGCGAATCATTGGTGTTTTGAACGGAAACTTCGACGAACTCACGATACCCTCGAATCTTGTCGAAATCGACGTTACGGGCGAACGGTTCGTTCGAAATGCTCGATATTGGAAAAATCACACATAGTTGGATGAAACTAAGGTTTTTCACACGTTTCCAACCAGAAACAACCATTTTTGTAGCTGGGAACGAAGATTCGACGAATTTGGCGGAATCGATGTTGCGAGCGACCAAACCGTTCGCGATCGGTCGAAATGCATGAAATTCTTCATTTGCACGGAATGAACGCATTTCAACCGTTTCGAGCAGGAAAGTCACGGAAGTTTGGCTGCAATAGCGAATCATTAGTGTTTTGAAACGGAAACTTCGACGAACTCACGATACCCTCGAATCTTGTCGAAATCGACGTTACGGGCGAACGGTTCGTTCGAAATGCTCGATTTTGCAAAAATCACACATAGTTCGATGAAACTAAGGTTTTTCACACGTTTCCAACCAGAAACAACCATTTTTGTAGCTGGGAACGAAGATTCGACGAATTTGGTCGAAATCGATGTTGCGAACGACCAAACCGTTTGCGATCGGTCGAAATGCATGAAATTCCTTCATTTGCACGGAATGAACGCATTTCAACCGTTTCGAGCAAGAAAGTCACGGAAGTTGGCTGCAATAGCGAATCATTGGGTGTTTTGAACGGAAACTTCGACGAACTTACGATACCCTCGAATCTTGTCGAAATCGACGTTACGGGCGAACGGTTTGTTCGAAATGCTCGATTTTGCGAAAATCACACATAGTTGGATGAAACTAAGGGTTTTCACACGTTTCCAACCAGAACAACCATTTTTGTAGCTGGGAACGAAGATTCGACGAATTTGTCGAAATCGATGTTGCGAGCGACCAAACCGTTCGCGATCGGTCGAAATGCATGAAATTCCTCCATTTGCACGGAATGAACGCATTTCAACCGTTTCGAGCAAGAAAGTCACGGAAGTTTGGCTGCAATAGCGAATCATTGGTGTTTGAACGGAAACTTCGACGAACTCACGATACCCTCGAATCTTGTAGAAATCGACGTTACGGGCGAACGTTTTGTTCGAATGCTCGATTTGCAAAAATCACACATAGTTGGATGAAACTAAGGTTTTTCACACGTTTCCAACCAGAAACAACCATTTGTGTAGCTGGGAACGAAGATTCGACAAATTTGGTCGAAATCGATGTTGCGAGCGACCAAACCGTTCGCGATCGGTCGAAATGCATGAAATTCCTTCATTTGCACAGAATGAACGCATTTCAACCGTTTCGAGCAAGAAAGTCACGGAAGTTTGGCTGCAATAGCGAATCATTGGTGTTTTGAACGGAAACTTCGACGAACTCACGATACCCTCGAATCTTGTCGAAATCGACGTTACGGGCGAACGGTTTGTTCGAAATGCTCGATTTTGCAAAAAATCACACATCGTTGATGAAACTAAGGTTTTTCACACGTTTCCAACCAGAAACAACCATTTTTGTAGCTTGGAACGAAGATTCGACGAATTTGGTCGAAATCGATGTTGCCGAGCGACCAAACCGTTCGCGATCGCTCGAAATGCATGAAATTCCTTCATTTGCACGAATGAACGCATTTCAACCGTTTCGAGCAAGAAAGTCACGGAAGTTTGGCTGCAATAGCGAATCATTGGTGTTTTGAACGGAAACTTCGACGAACTCACGATACCCTCGAATCTTGTCGAAATCGACGTTACGGGCGAACGGTTCGTTCGAAATGCTCGATTTTGCAAAAATCACACATAGTTGGATGAAACTAAGGTTTTCACACGATTCCAACCAGAAACAACCATTTTTGTAGCTTGGAACGAAGATTCGGACGAATTTGGTCGAATCGATGTTGCGAGCGACCAAAACCGTTCGCGATCGGTCGAAATGCATGAAATTCCTTCATTTGCACGGAATGAACGCATTTCAACCGTTTTCGAGCAAGAAAGTCACGGGTTTGGCTGCAATAGCGAATCATTGGTGCTTTGAGCGGAAACTTCGACGAACTTACGATACCCTCGAATCTTGTCGAAATCGACGTTACGGGCGAACGGTTTGTTCGAAATGCTCGATTTTGCAAAAATCACACATAGTTGGATGAAACTAAGGTTTTTCTCACGTTTCAACCAGAAACAACCATTTTTGTAGCTTGGAACGAAGATTCGACGAATTGGTCGAAATCGATGTTGCGAGCGACCAAACCGTTCGCGATCGGTCGAAATGCATGAAATTCCTTCATTCGCACGAATGAACGCATTTCAACCGTTTCGAGCAAGAAAGTCACGGAAGTTTGGCTTGCAATAGCGAATCATTGGTGTTTTGAACGGAAACTTCGACGAACTCACGATACCCTCGAATCTTGTCGAAATCGACGTACGGGCGAACGGTTCGTTCGAATGCTCGATATTGGGAAAATCACACATAGTTGGATGAAACTAAGGTTTTTCACACGTTTCCAACCAGAAACAACCATTTTTGTAGCTGGGAACGGAGATTCGACGAATTTGGTCGGAATCAATGTTGCGAGCGACCAAACTGTTCGCGATCGGTCGAAATGCATGAAATTCCTTCATTTGCACGGAATGAACGCATTTCAACTGTTTCGAGCAAGAAAGTCACGGAAGTTTGGCAGCAATAGCGAATCATTAGTGTTTTGAACGGAAACTTCGACGAACTCACGATACCCTCGAATCTTGTCGAAATCGACGTTACGGGCGAACGGTTCGTTCGAAATGCTCGATTTTGCAAAAATCACACATAGTTGGATGAAACTAAGGTTTTTCACACGTTTCCAACCAGAAACAACCATTTTTGTAGCTGGGAACGAAGATTCGACGAATTTGGTCGAAATCGATGTTGCGAGCGACCAAACCGTCGCGATCGGTCGAAATGCATGAAATTCCTTCATTTGCACAGAATGAACGCATTTCAACCGTTTCGAGCAAGAAAGTCACGGAAGTTTGGCTGCAATAGCGAATCATTGGTGTTTTGACGGAAACTTCGACGAACTCACGATACCCTCGAATCTTGTCGAAATCGACGTTACGGGTGAACGGTTCGTTCGAAATGCTCGATTTTGCAAAAATCACACATAGTTGGATGAAACTAAGGTTTTTCAACGTTTCCAACCAGAAACAACCATTTTTGTAGCTGGGAACGAAGATTCGACGAATTTGGTCGAAATCGATGTTGCGAGCGACCAAACCGTTCGCGATCGGTCGAAATGCATGAAATTCCTTCATTTGCACAGAATGAACGCATTTCAACCGTTTCGAGCAAGAAAGTCACGAAGTTTGGCTGCAATAGCGAATCATTGGTGTTTTGAACGGAAACTTCGACGAACTCACGATACCCTCGAATCTTGTCGAAATCGACGTTACGGGTGAACGGTTCGTTCGAAATGCTCGATTTTGCAAAAATCACACATAGTTGGATGAAACTAAGGTTTTTCACACGTTTCCAACCAGAAACCACCCGTTTTGTAGCTTGGAACGAAGATTCGACGAATTTGGTCGAAATCGATGTTGCGAGCGACCAAACCGGTCGCGATCGGTCGAAATGCATGAAATTCCTTCATTTGCACGGAATGAACGCATTTCAACCGTTTCGAGCAAGAAAGTCACGGAAGTTTGGCTGCAATAGCGAATCATTGGTGTTTTGAACGGAAACTTCGACGAACTTACGATACCCTCGAATCTTGTCGAAATCAACGTTACGGGCGAACGGTTTGTTCGAAATGCTCGATTTTGCAAAAATCACACATAGTTGGATGAAACTAAGGTTTTTCACACGTTTCCAACCAGAAACAACCATTTTTGTAGCTTGGAACGAAGATTCGACCGAATTTGGTCGAAATCGATGTTGCGAGCGACCAAACCGTTCGCGATCGGTCGAAATGCATGAAATTCCTTCATTTGCACGGAATGAACGCATTTCAACCGTTTCGAGCAAGAAAGTCACGGAAGTTTGGCTGCAATAGCGAATCATTGGTGTTTTGAACGGAAACTTCGACGAACTCACGATACCCTCGAATCTTGTCGAAATCGACGTTACGGGCGAACGGTTCGTTCGAAATGCTCGATATGGAAAAATCACACATAGTTGGATGAAACTAAGGTTTTTCACACGTTTCCAACCAGAAACAACCATTTTTGTAGCTGGGAACGAAGATTCGACGAATTTGGTCGGAATCGATGTTGCGAGCGACCAAACCGTTCGCGATCGGTCGAAATGCATGAAATTCCTTCATTTGCACGGAATGAACGCATTTCAACCGTTTCGAGCAGGAAAGTCACGGAAGTTTGGCTGCAATAGCGAATCAATGGTGTTTTGAACGGAAACTTCGGACGAACTTACGATACCCTCGAATCTTGTCGAAATCGACGTTACGGGCGAACGGTTTGTTCGAAATGCTCGATTTTGCAAAAATCACACATAGTTGGATAAAACTAAGGTTTTTCACACGTTTCCAACCAGAAACAACCATTTTTGTAGCTTGGAACGAAGATTCGACGAATTTGGTCGAAATCGATGTTGCGAGCGACCAAACCGTCGCGATCGGTCGAAATGCATGAAATTCCTTCATTTGCACGGAATGAACGCATTTCAACCGTTTTCTAGCAAGAAGTCACGGAAGTTTGGCTGCAATAGCGAATCATTGGTGTTTTCAACGAAACTTCGACGAACTCACGATACCCTCGAATCTTGTCGAAATCGACGTTACGGGCAAACGGTTCGTTCGAAATGCTCGATATTGGAAAAATCACACATAGTTGGATGAAACTAAGGTTTTTCACACGTTTCCAACCAGAAACAACCATTTTTGTAGCTGGGAACGAAGATTCGACGAATTTGGTCGGAATCGATGTTGCGAGCGACCAAACCGTTCGCGATCGGTCGAAATGCATGAAATTCCTTCATTTGCACGGAATGAACGCATTTCAACCGTTTCGAGCAGGAAAGTCACGGAAGTTTGGCTGCAATAGCGAATCATTAGTGTTTTGAACGGAACTTCGACGAACTCACGATACCCTCGAATCTTGTCGAAATCGACGTTACGGGCGAACGGTTTGTTCGAAATGCTCGATTTTGCAAAAATCACACATCGTTGGATTGAAACTAAGGTTTTTCACACGTTTCCAACCAGAAACAACCATTTTTGTAGCTGGAACGAAGATTCGACGAATTTGGTCGAAATCGATGTTGCGAACGACCAAACCGTTGCGATCGGTCGAATGCATGAAATTCCTTCATTTGCACGGAATGAACGCATTTCAACTGTTTCGAGCAAGAAAGTCACGGAAGTTTTGGCTGCAATAGCGAATCATTGGTGTTTTGAACGGAAACTTCGACGAACTCACGATACCTCGAATCTTGTCGAAATCGACGTTACGGGCGAACGGTTTGTTCGGAATGCTCGATTTTGCAAAAATCACACATAGTTGGATGAAACTAAGGTTTTTCACACGTTTCCAACCAGAAACAACCATTTTTGTAGCTGGGAACGAAGATTCGACGAATTTGGTCGAAATCGATGTTGCGAGCGACCAAACCGTTCGCGATCGTCGAAATGCATGAAATTCCTCCATTTGCACGGAATGAACGCATTTCAACCGTTTCGAGCAAGAAAGTCACGGAAGTTTGGCTGCATAGCGAATCATTGGTGTTTTGAACGGAAACTTCGACGAACTCACGATACCCTCGAATCTTGTAGAAATCGACGTTACGGGCGAACGGTTTGTTCGAAATGCTCGATTTGCAAAAATCACACATAGTTGGATGAAACTAAGGTTTTTCACACGTTTCCAACCAGAAACAACCATTTTTGTAGCTTGGACGAAGATTCGACGAATTTGGTCGAAATCGATGTTGCGAGCGACCAAACCGTTCGCGATCGGTCGAAATGCATGAAATTCCTTCATTTGCACGAATGAACGCATTTCAACCGTTTCGAGCAAGAAAGTCACGGAAGTTTGGCTGCAATAGCGAATCATTGGTGTTTGAACGGAAACTTCGACGAACTCACGATACCCTCGAATCTTGTCGAAATCGACGTTACGGGCGAACGGTTCCGTTCGAAATGCTCGATTTTGCAAAAATCACACATAGTTGGACGAAACTAAGGTTTTTCACACGTTTCCAACCAGAAACAACCATTTTTGTAGCTTGGAACGAAGATTCGACGAATTTGGTCGAAATCGATGTTGCGAGCGACCAAACCGTTCGCGATCGGTCGAAATGCATGAAATTCCTTCATTTGCACGGAATGAACGCATTTCAACCGTTTCGAGCAAGAAAGTCACGGAAGTTTGGCTGCAATAGCGAATCATTGGTGTTTTGAACGGAAACTTCGACGAACTTACGATACCCTCGAATCTTGTCGAAATCGACGTTACGGGCGAACGGTTTGTTCGAAATGCTCGATTTTGCAAAAATCACACATAGTTGGATGAAACTAAGGTTTTTCACACGTTTCCAACCAGAAACAACCATTTTTGTAGCTTGGAACGAAGATTCGACGAATTTGGTCGAAATCGATGTTGCGAGCGACCAAACCGTTCGCGATCGGTCAAAATGCATGAAATTCCTTCATTTGCACGGAATGAACGCATTTCAACCGTTCGAGCAAGAAAGTCACGGGTTTGGCTGCAATAGCGAATCATTGGTGTTTTGAACGGAAACTTCGACGAACTTACGATACCCTCGAATCTTGTCGAAATCGACGTTACGGGCGAACGGTTTGTTCGAAATGCTCGATTTTGCAAAAATCACACATAGTTGGATGAAACTAAGGTTTTTCTCACGTTTCCAACCAGAAACAACCATTTTTGTAGCTTGGAACGAAGATTCGACGAATTTGGTCGAAATCGATGTTGCGAGCGACCAAACCGTTCGCGATCGGTCGAAATGCATGAAATTCCTTCATTTGCACGGAATGAACGCATTTCAACCGTTTCGAGCAAGAAAGTCACGGAAGTTTGCTGCAATAGCGAATCATTGGTGTTTTGAACGGAAACTTCGACGAACTCACGATACCCTCGAATCTTGTCGAAATCGACGTTACGGGCGAACGGTTCGTTCGAAATGCTCGATATTGGAAAAATCACACATAGTTGGATGAAACTAAGGTTTTTCACACGTTCCAACCAGAAACAACCATTTTGTAGCTGGAACGGAGATCGACGAATTTGGTCGGAATCATGTTGCGAGCGACCAAACTGTCGCGATCGGTCGAAATGCATGAAATTCCTTCATTTGCACGGAATGAACGCATTTCAACTGTTTCGAGCAAGAAAGTCACGGAAGTTTGGCAGCAATAGCGAATCATTAGTGTTTTGAACGGAAACTTCGACGAACTCACGATACCCTCGAATCTTGTCGAAATCGACGTTACGGGCGAACGGTTCGTTTCGAAATGCTCGATTTTGCAAAAATCACACATAGTTGGATGAAACTAAGGTTTTTCACACGTTTCCAACCAGAAACAACCATTTTTGTAGCTGGGAACGAAGATTCGACGAATTTGGTCGAAATCGATGTTGCGAGCGACCAAACCGTTCGCGATCGGTCGAAATGCATGAAATTCCTTCATTCGCACAGAATGAACGCATTTCAAACCGTTTCGAGCAAGAAAGTCACGGAAGTTTGGCTGCAATAGCGAATCATTGGTGTTTTGAACGGAAACTTCGACGAACTCACGATACCCTCGAATCTTGTCGAAATCGACGTTACGGGTGAACGGTTCCTTCGAAATGCTCGATTTTGCAAAATCACACATAGTTGATGAAACTAAGGTTTTTCACACTTTTCCAACCAGAAACAACCATTTTTGTAGCTGGGAACGAAGATTCGACGAATTTGGTCGAAATCGATGTTGCGAGCGACCAAACCGTTCGCGATCGGGTCGAAATGCATGAAATTCCTTCATTTGCACAAAATGAACGCATTTCAACCGTTTCGAGCAAGAAAGTCACGGAAGTTTGGCTGCAATAGCGAATCATTGGTGTTTTGAACGGAAACTTCGACGAACTCACGATACCCTCGAATCTTGTCGAAATCGACGTTACGGGCGAACGGTTCGTTCGAAATGCTCGATATTGGAAAAATCACACATAGTTGGATGAAACTAAGGTTTTTCACACGTTTCCAACCAGAAACAACCATTTTTGTAGCTGGGAACGGAGATTCGACGAATTTGGTCGGAATCAATGTTGCGAGCGACCAAACGTTCGCGATCGGTCGAAATGCATGAAATTCCTTCATTTGCACAAATGACGCATTTCAACCGTTTCGAGCAAGAAAGTCACGGAAGTTTGGCTGCAATAGCGAATCATTGGTGTTTTGAACGGAAACTTCGACGAACTCACGATACCCTCGAATCTTGTCGAAATCGACGTTACGGGCGAACGGTTCGTTCGAAATGCTCGATATTGGAAAAATCACACATAGTTGGATGAAACTAAGGTTTTTCACACGTTTCCAACCAGAAACAACCATTTTTGTAGCTGGGAACGAAGATTCGACGAATTTGGTCGGAATCGATGTTGCGAGCGACCAAACCGTTCGCGATCGGTCGAAATGCATGAAATTCCTTCATTTGCACGGAATGAACGCATTTCAACCGTTTCGAGCAGGAAAGTCACGGAAGTTTGGCTGCAATAGCGAATCATTGGTGTTTTGAACGGAAACTTCGACGAACTTACGATACCCTCGAATCTTGTCGAAATCGACGTTACGGGCGAACGGTTTGTTCGAAATGCTCGATTTTGCAAAAATCACACATAGTTGGATAAAACTAAGGTTTTTCACACGTTTCCAACCAGAAACAACCATTTTTGTAGCTTGGAACGAAGATTCGACGAATTTGGGTCGAAATCGATGTTGCGAGCGACAAACCGTTCGCGATCGGTCGAAATGCATGAAATTCCTTCATTTGCACGGAATGAACGCATTTCAACCGTTTCTAGCAAGAAAGTCACGGAAGTTTGGCTGCAATAGCGAATCATTGGTGTTTTCAACGGAAACTTCGACGAACTCACGATACCCTCGAATCTTGTCGAAATCGACGTTACGGGCAAACGGTTCGTTCGAAATGCTCGATATTGGAAAATCACACATAGTTGATGAAACTAGGTTTTTCACACGTTTCCAACCAGAAACAACCATTTTTGTAGCTGGGAACGAAGATTCGACGAATTTGGTCGGAATCGATGTTGCGAGCGACCAAACCGTTCGCGATCGGTCGAAATGCATGAAATTCCTTCATTTGCACGGAATGAACGCATTTCAACCGTTTCGAGCAGGAAAGTCACGGAAGTTTGGCTGCAATAGCGAATCATAGTGTTTTGAACGGAAACTTCGACGAACTCACGATACCCTCGAATCTTGTCGAAATCGACGTTACGGGCGAACGTTTGTTCGAAATGCTCGATTTTGCAAAAATCACACATCGTTGGATGAAACTAAGGTTTTTCACACGTTTCCAACCAGAAACAACCATTTTGTAGCTGGGAACGAAGATTCGACGAATTTGGTCGAAATCGATGTTGCGAACGACCAAACCGTTTGCGATCGGTCGAAATGCATGAAATTCCTTCATTTGCACGGAATGAAGCCATTTCAACTGTTTCGAGCAAGAAAGTCACGGAAGTTTGGCTGCAATAGCGAATCATTGGTGTTTTGAACGGAAACTTCGACGAACTCACGATACCCTCGAATCTTGTCGAAATCGACGTTACGGGCGAACGGTTTGTTCGGAATGCTCGATTTTGCAAAAATCACACATAGTTGGATGAAACTAGGTTTTTCACACGTTTCCAACCAGAAACAACCATTTTTGTAGCTGGGAACGAAGATTCGACGAATTTGGTCGAAATCGATGTTGCGAGCGACCAAACCGTTCGCGATCGGTCGAAATGCATGAAATTCCTCCATTTGCACGGAATGAACGCATTTCAACCGTTTCGAGCAAGAAAGTCACGGAAGTTTGGCTGCAAATAGCGAATCATTGGTGTTTTGAACGGAAACTTCGACGAACTCACGATACCCTCGAATCTTGTAGAAATCGACGTTACGGGCGAACGTTTGTTCGGAATGCTCGATTTTGCAAAAATCACACATAGTTGGATGAAACTAAGGTTTTTCACACGTTTCCAACCAGAAACAACCCATTTTGTAGCTTGGAACGAAGATTCGACGAATTTGGTCGAAATCGATGTTGCGAGCGACCAACCGTTCGCGATCGGTCGAAAATGCATGAAATTCCTTCATTTGCACGGAATGAACGCATTTCAAACCGTTTCGAGCAAGAAAGTCACGGAAGTTTGGCTGCAATAGCGAATCATTGGTGTTTTGAACGGAAACTTCGACGAACTCACGATACCCTCGAATCTTGTCGAAATCGACGTTACGGGCGAACGGTT